>WMED01001887.1:0-25841 GCA_019650415.1 Pipa parva
TTTATTTACGATTTACACAACGTGCCAACTTTTCTGATTTTGGGGTTTGTAATATATTATATACACTGCGGACAATATATGCCCCAGGAGGAATACATTATGGGGAATATATTTAGAAAGGTTTCCACCAATGCGACATGGTTATTGGCGTTTCTAAAATAGTGAAACGAGTGTTATGTGATCTAAAGATCAAGTCTAAAAATTCTAAGCAAGAAAGCCTAACGACTTCTTACCATTAAATGCCATGATTAATGCCCAAAATGCAGCCACAACTATCTGTGAGATTAATGTGTTTTTTTAGGAATCAATGCATATCTTGGGCTTTTGTATAAAGGAATAAAATGCTTCCACATAAAAATATGTAAACACTGGAGTTTGGAACAATTCAGTCGCAGTATCTAATGCATGTAGGGGGGTAATTTAGAAAGGTGCAAACTCACCTTGTGATGCTTCGAGAGACTGTTATGCGCTGGCTTCTCTCCTACACGCGCACACCAGCAAACATTTTAAAGGTATTCCAGTCTCGTGTAATTAATAATAAATGAATGATTTATTATGGAAACTCCCACGGGTGGTAACTACTAAGGACTGCTTGTGTATATTGCTTTGTGCAGGATCTTATAGTAAAACCTCTCTAAGGTACCTGTGGCTCCTTCACCCATGTGCTACTCATGTTTACTGATAAAATAAGTTACCCTTATTTTGCTTTAAGCTCTTAGTTCCATAATCATGGATGGATTGTGGGTTGTCTTTAGTTCATCATTGTTTACTATGGCCTGGTTCCAAAAGTCTGTGGCACCAGCTATTGAATTTTATTGTGATTTGCAGATTTCTTCGGATTCATAATTTGATTTATTTAGCTTGTTCACAATTGGAACTAAATTTCCACTCTGTGTGGTTGGAAACCATCATTATTGTTCCTTTTAACCTTGGGAGGTTTGTGCAGTTCTCCTGGCAGCTACAGACTGTAATTATTGTGATTATTAATACATTTTATTTATTATCCAGCGCTGTACAGTAACTTGAGGAAATGCAATTTTAAAAAATGTCGACAAAAATGAGAGACCCTTGTTCCAGTCTAGAGAAGTAATGTCCCACATCCTCAACAGCAAAAGTATTGTATATGTACATGTGGGGGGTTATTCACTAAGGTGCCACTTTGACTGTTGAATTCGCAAACAGCGAATTCCCATAGCAAATCTGCTACAATTTCCCCATTGTAAAGTTGCAACAATTTTTTTAAAGTTAAGATTGCGACAATTTTTCCATAATAAAGTCGCAACTGCGACAATATTCTCATTATAAAGATGTGACTGTGACAGTAGCAGCCTATTGCGGCTGTCTTTATCTGGCGAATTTGCACCTATACGCTACAATTTGGACTTTAGTGAATAACCCCCTCTAGAGTGAGCTGGGTAAATCAGTGAATAATGTAACTGGACCAGTAGATAACTGTCCCTGCAGCAGAGAAACACCCACAAATATTGATCCCTCACTGAACAAATTCATTGGGGTTTTCTTTCATTATCCAGAATAATCACAGATTCAGATGTTAGAGATAATTGTGATGCCTTTTGTTGGACCAACATACCTTTGGTTAAGAGGATAACAAATGTTTGAACCTCACAGGGTTCTTTTTCAGGTTTACTCTAGGTTCACACTGGTGTTTTAAAAACAGTAATAGCCGCACCATGTAAACCTATGGGACTTACCTAGTTCCGGCCACACTAGCATATGACGCATATACGCTGTGTACGGAATGCTTCATGTTCATGTTTTTGCCAGCAAATATATACTGCGCACAAAATGCGGCTAGATAGGAGCTGAGAACGCCGAGGGAACGTTCACACTGTAGTCAGGTACGTGCAATAGAAATGCACGTCTAGAAAATACGCCGGACTGGAATATGCTGGCGTATATTCTATATGCACGTTTGTAAATACACCACGTATTTACGCCTAGTGTGAACCTTGCCTTAAGGTTAGACAGTTTGTTATCCTCTTAACCAAAGATATGTTGGTCCAATAGAAGCTATCACAATTCTCTCTGACGCCTGAATCGGCTACATCCAATTCTCTTTTATTAACCATAGCAACAATACGTAATTATGTAACCAATAATTAATGAGATACAGATCAAAATGAAAACATTATATTAATAGCATTGCATGACACTATTACAAACATTCCATTAGTTTAGTACATGCAGCCTTAGATAATACTGGATATGGATTCTATAACAGAACAAATGATTGATGCAGGAAAAATGCATTCCCTTAGGAAAATGTAAAACGATGCTCTTTTGTGGAAATAAAAAAACAATCAAGGAACAGAAACTTCCTGTGTATAGATGGCAGGGAAGAAATGAAATACATCTGTACATGATCTGATTTACCAACTAATTCTGCTGGAAACAGCTAAGCTGTGACTAACATGGTCCCATGGGCTATTAATATTCTATTCTAACATGAATTAATAAAATACCAATGTACTGGATTAAGGTGACTTATTTTTCTGAAGAATTTCAGAAATAACATGGTTTAAAGGGGAACTAAAGGCTTGTTTTATCTAGAGGTGATTAAAGGGGATGGAGAATACATATTTATTGCTTCTTTTCTACAGGGCTTCCTCCTGCTCTGTGAAAAGCAGATCTTTTCTTCCACTGTTGCACTGTGATCCACTTCACTTCCTGCTTCGTCTTCAACATCACTTAGTCAAGCATGCGCAGAAGCAGTATTTGGCCATAATTCTGCTACTCACTTGCTCACATCAGTGATGTTGAAAAGTAAGTAGCAAATGAAGAGGATTGCAGTGCTGCAGTGAAAGAAAAGAAGATCGGCTTTTCTCTAAGCTCTGGAGAAAAGAAAATATGTATTCCGCCACCTTAAAAATCACTTCTAGACAATACAAGTCTTTAGTTTCCCTTTAACCACCTTATCACTAGTGCAGATGTATTATGGGAGAAATCACTGTAAGAAAACCTAGAGTGAAAGCTTGAGCAGATGTCCTGCATGCGCATTTCAGTTTCTCCGAAGTGAGGCGAACACTACGTACCTCACTTCGGAGCATAGTGAATTCCCCCCATAAATGGAACATATTTACTTTTAAATGAAAAATGTAGAAAAATGATCCTTTCACAGCTTCTCGCTCTGCCCTGTTTGGCCAAAAACTGAGCCTTCATTGGCAGTCAAGAAGGGTAAATTCACTATGAAAACTAATTTAAATAGACATGTATTAAATAATGCAAAACTAACTCACATTCCTTGGGGGAATTTCTGAATGGAACACTAAATGTTCTTTGAGGTTTCAATGGAAAAACATTATGTGGACACATAGTGACTCACTTCTTTCTTTCTTGACTTACTGAATAAACATTTTAAATGTCTTAGAATGACCTACAGTGTGTTCCACTATAAATGAAACTATGTCTTTTTTTCTTGTTCCAGAATTTCCAAGGTACTTTGTGCGCCTACTTATGAATCCTCTCTTCTTGATGTTGGTTCTGTGTCAGTGTAGCTTCTCCTCTGTCATTGCTGCATTGTCCACCTTTCTCAACAAGTTTTTGGAGAATCAGTACAGCTCCAGCACTTCATATGCCAACTTCCTTATTGGTCAGTCTAACCTCTACTCTTGTTTCCTAATTGATGATGGGGTGGTCTGGAAACCTAATTCTGGATATAAATAAATCAGAGAATTGATTGATACCAATCTATAGGATTACATTTCCCTTTTTTTGTTATATATATTATAGGTCCTTTTACCTATCACTGTCATACAAAAATGCAAATTTCTAGGATGGCATTCTTGCCTGTATTATAGATTTTTTTTTTTTTTATAGAAAATGTAGATTTTGCAGAAAATTTCAATGAGCACAAAGTACAATAGTCATATATTTCTGGCAGCAAAACAAAGGATAAATGAGTCTGGCCTAATGAGAGAGTACTGGCCTTCTGTGTTGCCAGTACTCTCAAGCTTAGTAAATGGGACTTTTCTTATTTATTTATTTAAATCGTAGGGGAGAATGCTACTAGTAGTTTAAATAATTAACAAAAATCTTCTTTTAGTTATTGTTTTTTAAATTAAAACATTGTACACAATATTGCTTATAACAGATAAAGGAAGGGCTAGACTGGACTGACAGGGAATTCTCCAGTGGACTTGAGCAGTGGTAGTCCTAGGCCGAGACCTAAATCCAAAATTCGGCTCAAACTAGTAATATTTGCTTCGTTGTGGGTCTGTTATTAGTGGATAATAATTACACTAATGCTGGGGGATTGCATTTATTTTCAAGGACTAAGCTCCCTGCCTCGAGTGTCAGGTGGGACTGTATAATACAGGGATGGCGAACCTATGGCACGCGTGCCAGAGAGGGCACGCAGAGCCTTCTCTGCTGGCACGTGCGCCATTGCCATTCCTGCTCTTTCTTTAGATCCCCTCAGCAGCGGATCTGATATAGGCTGCGGATCTGACCTGACAGTTTTCAGGTCGGATCCGCAGGCTATATTGAAGGAGGCACTCGCGATGGGTCGCTCTTCTCCCACAAATAGTCGGCCGACCTCCTACTTTCCCAGCAGTGCAGGCGCGATGACATCATTCATTAGCGCCGGCACTGCTGGGGAAGTAGGAGGTCGGCCGGCACTTTGCGGAAGAAGAGTGAGCCATTGCACGCAGCCGTCACCTCTGCCTTCAGTACAGGCCACGGACCCGATCTGACAGTTTTCAGGCCAGATCCGTGGCCTGCACTGAAGAAGCGCACATGAACAGGAGAGTTCTCCTCCCCCGACGCGTGTGCGCTCCCCCCTTGGCACTGGCATGATGACGCCACTCACCAGCGCTGGCACTTAGGGGGATGCACTCGGGGGTGGCGTCACCTTTTTGGCACGGAGTGCCAAAAAGGTTCACCACCACTGGTATAATATAAGCTTTTATCTCTGTATAACTGTAACAGTTGATAGGCCATAACTGTCACAACAACGTTTACTGGAAGTTATTAAAATAAAATGCATGATGAGCCAGAGCCAAAGCAAATGTTTACAGGAATTTCTGGGCCACTAAATAATGCTATGTAAGACTTTATTCTATTTTACTATGTGTTTGGGTGTGTCTTGGTGTGTTCGGTCTCGCTGCATCTTTTGGTAGTCAGTCCCGTTGGGGGTTAGCTTTTCTGGTGGGGTCAAAATGCCCCAGTTCAACACTGGCTGAGGTATAAGCCTCTTTGAATATAAGACCAATATATTTGTAGAAATGGATGTTTGGTAGTAAAGAAAGCGAAAACCTTTAGAGAGTGGGTGAGATGATGCAGGTAAATCTATTATTATTTATTGTGGTTTTCTACATTTCAGCAGTTGCCATATATGTGGAAATCAAATGTTTTTTTTCTTTTACTTTGTCACTTCCTTCTTCCTTTCATAAAAAGCAAAATAATCATCCCGTTTCCTTTTGCCTTCCTCAGGAGCTGTTAACCTCCCATCAGCTGCCCTGGGGATGTTGATAGGTGGGATCATCATGAAGAGATTTGGTATCTCAGTGAAAATCATTCCACGTTTTGCACTTGCCATTCTACTACTTTCCATTTTACTCTGCCTTCCGCTCTTCTTCATGGGCTGCCCAACACAGGCATTAGGGGGCGTAAATGTTAACTACACAGCCAGGTACAATGGTTTTTCCCATTAAACATGTAAAATCATTAATATAGTGGCCTGAGGCAGCAGCAGGCAATCCAAGATGATAATGTTTTATAATTAATTTTGTTAATAGGATTTTTTTTTACAATCTGCTTTCTGAAAAGCGTTCTTTAAAGGACCACTAGAACCCAAAAAAATAAAAATTATAATTTGTTATTCAAATATAGCACTTTTACAATTACAGAAAAAATGTCATATTTAGGCCAGGGTCACACACACACTGATTTTCAGCTGAGCTTTTTTTTTAAATTAGGTTCATTATTGTCTATGGTGTAAAACACAATGGCTTGTGTGGATTGTCCCAAAGAAAACAAGGAGACTATTTTAGCAGTTAAGCTGAAAACAGCTAGAGTGAACCCAGTCTAAAGTTAAATTCACTCATTCATTGCATTGCTTTACTGTTTTTATCTTTGCTGATACTTCACCCAGTCTCACTGTTTTCTCTAGTGCTCTAGAACAGCGTTTCCCAAACTTATTTTTCCATGGCCCCATTATTTTTGTGCTTATCCTTCGTCACCCACTAATTTTTTTTGCATACCCTGGTGTGTGTGTACAATAAAACTTCCAGTCACTGCTAATGAGGATTGCTGGATGCGTTTCGATCCAAGCAGGAGCTTCTTCTCGTGGCAAGTGAACAGTCCTGTCTGCCACATGTGTTTTTAAGGCGTACAATGCGTGTTGCATCATGAAGTAGCCGGGTCATGAATATTCATGAGCGGTGCTGTGCGCGAAGTCCATTACTAGTTTTCAGTCATGAAAACCCATAAGCGCTCTCGTGACCCGGCATTTTGCTTTCGTGGCCCGGTACCGGGTCGCGACCCACCATTTGGGAAGCGCTGCTCTAGAAAATACACATACAAGAAGTATTGCAAAAAAAAAAAACAATTTGTACAGCTAATTCACTAAATATCATACTTTATAGATACAATTTAGATCTCTGGAAGCACAGACTGAATATATAGTAACTGTAAAAGCATTTTCATGTTTTAGTGTTACTGTTCTTTTAATCAAGGGAATGTAATTCTGTACCCAACACAAACTCGGATCTTCTAGCCCAGGGGTCAGCAAAGTGTGGCTCTTTAGCTGCCTTGTTGTGGCTCAGAGTGCATCTCATAATTCCAGCCCAATGACCTCCGACACCTCTTCTGATTGGCCGTTGGCAGGTCATGTGGTCAGGAGATTGTGCTCCTCCCCCTTTGCAGCTTGCAAAAAAATTGTCGCCGTAGGATCCCTCTTTCTCTCCTACTTGAAATTGTTTAACAGAAACTTTTAGATATATCTGAATGAAGTAGTAAAGAGTAGGTTGATCAGAAATTGCATATACTATAGGCTAAATAGGACCTAAGTGAAAGGAAGCAAAACAAGCACTCCTTTAAAGGACCTATTCAGGGATCACAGAATATTCTTCCAGAAGGTGTTGCATATTAATAGTTTAAAGGAAACAGTTAATGAACTGTTAATATCGATCTACTTTAATGGACCTGTTACAACAGAAAAAAAAAATCCTAAATACATTGGTATGGCAATTCTTTCTTCTTTTATATATTAAATAAACTAACTCCCACTTAGTCCCATTGTTTCCTATGGAACCTTAGCTAATACCTGTTCAGGAAGTGCCCCTGAAGCCCAATTTGGCTGCAAAATGTAAAAGAAAGAGAGACATCACAAACTAATAAAATTCAGGAATTCAACTTCAAACATGACAATTTTTACAAGTACGGTGGTACTACATAGGAATACAACATCTAAAAAGTGGAGCAGAAGAAAAGTGCACTCCCCTGTTGTTAAACAATCAGATATGGAATAAATGATTATATCATGCTAATAAACGCAACACCAATCCATACCGAATACAAATCCTACACACACCGAGTATGCAGTACAGAAACATCAAGTATAATACATATAATATCCAGGGCGTCTCCTCACACAAAATGACAAAGTATCACACACGTGTAGCACTAAAAACACAGTATAAAATGTTACAATGTACAAAGTTGCAAAGTGCAAGTGATAGAAAGCCTTAACTAGTCTCGGGTGCTCAGTTCGGCAGCCCACAACATAAGCTTTACTTCATACCTAGCTCCACTAGATGGGGCTATTCTTATATAAGAAGCATTAATTATCACAATGATCGCTACTTCTATTTATCACCCATTAAAGAAGCCCTGGTAAGTGCCAATAGTCCCATAAACACACTTGTGCCAATTGCAACTTTTGGGGCTGTGGTCACACAAGGTGATAAGCTAGACATACTTGCCGCTTCTGGCGTGCCTCTCCCATTGACTGCCAGTTGAGTCACCATACGGCTGCCAGCTCCTCACTGCAGCGACCGCTCCAACCCTCCCATTCAGTGGCTCTCCTTCTGTGTGTTTGGGCGCTGATTCACGGGGCAGTTGAAAGTAGGTAGTGGTAAATGTAAGAAAGAGGAGTAATATACTATTATAAGATACTTTATTTGGACTAACAGTTCATTGTATAAGACAAGCTTTCGAGAGATATCTTGTCTTCCTCAGGTCAAAGCAGTACTGCTCCTTTTATGTTCCAAACTTCTCCTGCCCAAAGCACCAATCATTTTGCCAACATTTTTTTTTTTTTTTTTGCACCCACATTCCGGTACATATACTACCCCTTTGGTTTGCCTTTTATTTTATGTTCATCACCATTCTTATCATAAAATTATTTTTTCCTGCAAATGAACCTACAGGCATCCCCCAGTGCCCGCAGGGAGTACAACCTACATAGGAAAAACTGTCATGCCAATCCAAATCACATTTTTCTTATTTCTGCTGTTACTGGTCCTTTAATCACTCACATAACTGATACAAACGTACCTATAATTTGAATTAAGGGAGACTCTATCATTCATACACTGTTTGTAAATGCCTCCCCCCTCACACTATTCCAAAGCATAAGTGAGTCAAAATGTTATTATCTGTTTGTCCAATTTACCATTTCTAATGCTTTGCATTGGCAGCTCTTTCCCATGTAACCAACAATGCTCATGTCCAGAGAATGCCTTCCAACCCGTGTGTGGATCTAATGGAATAGAGTATCTGTCCCCTTGTCATGCAGGCTGTAGGGCTTTAAGTGAGCCCTCACTAGACAGACGTAGAGTAAGTATGCAATCAATTTTTCACAAAACTTTTCTAATATAAAAAAATCACAGTATTTACTTTGTACTGTATTACATTTATTTATATAGCGCTGACATGTTACACAACGCTTTACAAAGATTCATTATTCACATCATTCCATGTCCCATGGAGCTTACACTCTAGTTTTCCCTATTCAGTCATGCACACATAGACAGACACAGACTAGAGCCAATTTAGTCAGGCCTCAATTAACCTATGTAGTATGTTTTTGGATTATGAGAAGAAAATGGACCCCCTGGCCAGAAGAAAACCCACACGGTGGAGTTAAAACCAGAACCCAGTGCTGCCAATAATACAGATCCTCAAATTTTTGATAATCCAGGCCTTTACTGTATGTAGAACAGCAGAAGCAGCAGGGGAGACTGTAAACTGGGTCAAACTGAGTTGCTGCAGTCATGTGACCAGGTAACTCACTGGTAGCAAATCATTGATACAAGTAATGAGACTAAGGACTAAGGGGTAAGGACTAAGATGGAAATCCGGTCTTTATCCAGGTCGAGGGGGGGAGGGGAGATGGATTTTTTTTTATAGAAAAACAGCACTCAGTAGAAGTAATCTGGGCTACACTAGAAATCATGATTATTCATCTTAAAATGTAATTTTGCTACACCAAAATGATTTATTGTCAGCACTGCTTAACTAATAGGAGTGTTAACAGGCGTCCTCCTTTATTAACTGCAGAGTTATCAGAACTGCTCTTGTATCGCTGATGGTTCCACTGAGGGGACAGCAGAGTCAGGATCCTGTCCTACAAGTTGTAATCACCTCTTGCTTCCAGTCATGTTCCTCATCTCGTTTGCTGGACTCATCGCTTGTTTATCACATAACCCTCTATATATGATGGTGTTACGGTATGCATCAGTACACATCTCTAAAAATCTAGTCTCACTGGGTATGACTGTCTTTTTGATCTGATTTCCTAACTTTTTCTAGGGTAGTGGCTCAGGATGAGAAATCCTTTGCAATTGGAGTTCAGTTCCTGCTAATGAGGCTTTTAGGTGAGTGGGAAAGTCGAGAGAAATTACCCAGCTTGCTAAATGATATCTCTTTGAAAACATAGGTACTTTTCAGGTAGAATTCATTTTTATTAGATTTTTCTCTTGTATTTATTGACAGTCCATAGTCACCATAATGCTGAGAAGGTAAAATAAAATATCATCGGTAGATTCTAGAGATACAGTGCCCTCAGTGGCTAGATTATTCCGAAAAGTGGTTTATTGATTGTGTTCACATACCAATAAATTGTGAACTGAGTATAAACCACCATGATCTACAACTCATTTTGTTACCTGGTACTGTATGTATTGTCATTGCAATTATTGATCCATTTTACAAGACTTTCAACAACAACAAAAAAAATCCATGTCATAAAATTTTCAAATAATGCCAAAAACGAATGTAATAAACAAAATGACATTTAGAGTTCATCGGGGGTTATCCTATAGTAATACTTTTGCTGTATTGTCATAGAAAAGAAAACATTTGGTCTGGATTAAATATTAGTTATGTTAATGAGCATATTTAAGGTTGATGAGTAGGTGAAATTATTGAAGTAATTTTTTTTGTGTGCGTTCCACAGCATGGCTGCCGGCCCCAGCTATTTTTGGACTTGTCATCGATTCATCTTGTCTTGTGTGGGACAGGTCCTGTAATGGGAATAGAGGAGCGTGCAGATATTATAATAATGATCTTCTGCGCAACAGGTGAATAGCATAAAAAAGGCAAACAGTGTATGACCAGCTCAACATTAGTAATGACAGTGGAACAGGAGATCCGATAGTATTGTGCTAATGAAATAGATGGTAAATGCAAGCTTTCGAGGCTCCTAAGGCCTCTTCATCAGGCAATCTTAGGCCTTAGAAGCCTCGAAAGCTTGCATTTACCATCTCTTCATTAGCCAATAAAAGGTATCACCTATACTCTGTTGTCTTTGCTTAAATCTATGGATAACATGGTACATAACTCTACTGCCTCTGACAAGGGGAGCTCTTAATAACTCTAGTATTTAAAGTTAAATAGAGTAATCATTATCAGGAAACATGATGAAAATACTGTATAGATCTCATACTTGCCCCACTAAATCTATCTATTCCTATCACTTTTGCAAGAATCCACTAGAAAACAACCTCACCACATTTGTATACTCAAGGAAGGTAATGACTAGGTCCTCAACAGCCTATGTGAATGGCACAAAAGTGTTTAGGGGGCTTATGTTTCTCTTTTCTTGACTCATAAGAAAAGTGGTGGCAGCTTTCCAATATAAACAAAAATGCTTAGAACGTAACTTGGACTTTCCTGATACAGTGCCCGCAGGCTGTGATTATTTTGTTTACTTTTAACTGTGCCACAAAGACAATTGTATCATCTATCTTTTAGTAAAAGTACACAATATTAATGCAAACACCTTTTTTTAATATGTCATCTGAGGAACGGCATATAAATGCTTAGCTTGCCATATAATTCAATGATTAAATTACCCACTGGCATGTCAGGTACAAGTAGAAAGGGCATGTTGTCATTCATCCAACACAATATTTCAGGCCAGTTATGTAATCCATTTACACCAGAATCGCAAATCTCTCTTCAGGTACCTTGGTCTGCAGATGGGATACAAACTTCTGGGAATCTTGCTACTCAGTGTTATAACATGGAAAGTGAAAAAGAGCAAAGAATACAATGTTCAAGGAAAGGAATCTGGCTTGGCATAAACTCAATACACTGTCCAGAGACTGTCAGACATGTGTCCCACCCAGAAACATTATTTCTTCGGGGCCTGCCATTTCTGTTCATGCCGGAGTTCCTTAATATCAGTGCAAACTACTGTGCAGAGGCTGTTATCAGCACACCAGCTGGACAAAACTTAATTCAACACTCAGAGGTGAAAAGCCACAAGAGCATGTACAATTGCTAGGCAACCATTTGAATGATGTCATGCCAGTAATAATGTATACATCAACATGCATTACAAAACCACTACATTGAAATAACAACTGCACTCAGGTTCAAAACCCAAAACATGGAAACTGCTTCCAGCCCCATGATGTACAAAGTATATACAATATATAATTTTATGGGGAAAATTTTTGTTTTTTTTCAAACAGCTATTTTAAAGGAAGTCTGTATACATATTCTGTGAAATTATAACAAGTGGAGCTCTCCACCATTGGAGGTAATAGATAAAACAGATTTTGGATGGAACTTGCAACATGCATGGTTTTTATACAACATTTTCCCCTGTAAAGACAGATTTTCCTAGTCAAACAATGAGGAATAGGCCAGTATAATATCACTGTATTATATATGTATAACTTTGGACTTAGGGTTTGTGAGATCTCATAGTTTAGATAAAATTGTTGTGTTTAACATCATTTGCTGGCACAACATTACACAGCTTAGTCTGTAGCGAGCTACTAATGAAAATGCAGCACTAAACATGTACATTTATACAAGGTTAAAGGATGTTGTCATTTGTTTTCTATGATGAAATAAGTAGGGTAACCGCAAGCGCGATAAAAATCTGATTAATCAGGTAACCGAGACAGATATATTGTGAGTCATCTAATGAACCGGTGATGGTTTGAAAGTTACAAAGTCCATGTAAACAGACTAGCAATGTACACTCTTCCCAGCAAAAGAAAGTCTTTCTCAGGAAAGTTTCTCCAACTGCAACTTAGACTTCTTGCTTATTACAGAAAGTTGTTAGTCAGATACAGACAGTAAAAAGGCTACAATATAACACAAAACAGTACAGATACCCAGGGCACCAGTGGTTCCTTGCTTAAAATGTAACCGCAATTTATTTCCAAAATACCTTTCAGGCCACATTTAGGGGGTAATTCACCAAACAGCGAATTTACCCTCCGGATCCTTCGCATCAGTACGCATACCCGGTTATGCGCTCACTGATGTCCGCGTGCCGGCGGACATCAGCAAATGCTTTAAAGGGATTCCAGTCTCTTGAGGTGACTCAAGTCAAGCCTCGCGAGCTTAGACGAGACTGGAATCCCTTTAAATCGTTCGCTGATGTCCGCGTGCAGGACATCAGCAAGCGCATAACCAGGTATGCGTACTGATGTGAAGGATCTGGAGGGTAAGTTCGCTGTTCGGTGAATTATCCCCTTAATATCACAGAAACTTACAAACAGGCAGCAATTTCCATTTATAATTTACCTACCCGGGACAGCCATTAACATGTGGACCTCTTCTTCCTCTTGCAGGGTATTTCCACTATATTCTATTTATCCGCTGGGATTCTAATCTGTAACCTACCTGACTATCCCCTTTGAAGTTACATTAGTCGATAATGCACTACCATCAGGTCTACTTCCAACCGCATCATAATATATATAGAAAATTCCTTTATCTCTCTCTTTATTGTCTCCTAAGATACTCTGGGCTTAAAAACGCACCAGCAGGGCAGAGAAAAGCAGTAACGCTGAATATTTTTCCACATTCTGCTGGGCCTGTATGGTGGAGTGCTATAGTGAAGTTGAAGCAATTCACCTTTACCACCAAGCTCACTTTTTGCAAAAATACATTGGGACTGTAGGGGTCTCTTAAGGTTTGTGGGCTCTGTGGGATTGTGCAGCTTGTCCACCTAACACTGGCCCTGAGTGGGTTAACACAAATCAGTTTTCATCTATGTTAAATAGCTAATGGATTATCTATGGCAGGGGTTGGCAAAGTGTGGCTCTTTAGCTGTCTTGTTGTGGCTTGGAGCGCATCTCCACAACCCCGCCCATGATCGCAGACGGCTCTTCAGATTGGCCGTCGGCAGGTCATGTGGTTGGGAGAGTGCGCTGCTCCCTTCTCCAGCGGCTCGCAAAATAGTTGTCGCCGCTGTAGGAGGGAGCGAAATGGCTCCCTCCTCAAGGAAGTTTGCCGACTCCTCGTCTATGACATAGAATTTTTCCACATACCTCACTGATTGCATGTGTAATGATCCCCTGTGCAGCTATCTACAATATATGTATCACTAATGAGGCCTGAAGTTATATGAACCTCTGGTTTGCATCACGTAAGTGAAAAATATTTGAAAAAAAAAAAAATGCCCAAGGAATAAAATACTTTTAAAGAAAATCTTCCGAATATAGTTGTTATGAAATAATTACTGTATATGTAGATAGCATGCTCACTCAGTATGGTGCTGCCCTCTTGTGGTGTTTTATTATTAGTGTCTCTGAACAGGACTGAGGTATCTGTGAAAGTATGGAATTATTCCTGATGGAATTTATTCTTGATTGCAGCACTTAATATGTTGATTGAGTCAGGAACTACTTCTAGAGGAATGCACTATATGTATGGGTGACAGATCTAAGAAATCATCTCTGTCGCACAGCTCTCTGTTGAAGCAGGAGTCATCAAATCCACTTTCAGACATGCTTTAATGGATCAATAACATAGATGTGTAGTTATTTTATAATAGATATACTTAACTTATTAGACACATACAGCTTTCTGTTGCAAATAAGACTTATTATTAGCTCATTTTGCTTTGCATCCTTCTGTTCATACTGAAAACAGTAAAAGGGAGGGCGTGTAATTGTCTGGAACGTTGTTACAATGCTGCTATGGATTTATTATTATGGGTTATTTATTAAAGGGTGAACAGTCGTGTAAAGGCTCAGATTTGCATCTTTTCTCAACTTCTCCGCTTATTTAACAAACTCTGTGATGTGACAAATTCACTACCCATTCCTCCTCCTCGCATAACGTGCGCAGGTAATTCAGCGATTCAGCAAGCAATGGATTCTGTCGAAGTTGCAAATTCAACAAGGTGTACTGCTTGTTCCCTTATAAACATAACTCCTGTTTAATTGACAATCTGCAGAGCAGAAATAGAAAGAAAGTCAATGGATACATATAGCAGTTCAATCTAATCACCACCAGTGTGCTAAGTGTGTATTATACTATAAGCATATCATTTCAGAGAGAGAGAGATAGGGGGAATGGCAAGTGTGTCTTTATTACATGTATTCCTGTACTTAAAAGGACACCAATGTAAAGAGCAGTCTTTCCACATACTGAAACAAGTTATTTAATAACAACTTCCTGGAATATATAATCCAGTTATTCTGTGCTAAATTAAAGGATAAGTAATATCGAAAAGGGAAAAAAAAATCTCATTTGAATTGGCATGGCAGTTATCTATACATAGCACAAATATACTGTATTTTGAGGCTGAAGCATCTTTAAAGTTAAAATTGTATTGATTTTTCTTGCTTTTTGTTTCGTTGATTGCGACCATCTATTTTTCCAATGGAACTTTCGATAATCTGTTATTTCATTTGTCTAGTGAGTCCAAAAGAGTGAAAGTAAATGAATATATCAGAATTTTTAGAAGAGAATACTAAATATATTTTAGGTATAGAAGCATATAAGCTATTTTCAATTTTTGGCATTACTTTCCCTTTAATGTGGTCGGTTGTGGGTGGGTCTTTCTCAAAGAGCTACTTAACTACAGGTAGGGAAATGCAACAGTGCAGGGCCGGTTCTACCTATTGGCGATGTGGGCGACGGCCCAGGACGCAGTCTATCTGAGGGGTGCTGTCGCCCACATCACCCATCTCTAAACTTGACCTCCTACCCCCCATGCGCGCCCCCCCCCTTGCCCCGCGCCCTCCAATCACCTCCAACAGCGTTCCAGCGACGCATCTCCTCTGATGAGGTAAGTTGAATGCAACGGTGCTCCTTACTGCTTCGGGTCTTGCTGGCTGTATTCGGCAGCTGCCGGCAAAACCTTAACATCTAAGGAGGTCCGTCGCTTCAGCTTACCTCATCAGAGGAGGTGCGTCGCTGGAACGCTGTTGGAAGTGAGTGGAGGGCGCTGTGCAAGGGGGGGTGGCGCGGAGCAGGGGGTGTCGTGAGGTGGGAGGGTGTGGTGGGGGGTTGACCCAGGGCGCCAATAGGGCCAGGACCGCCCCTGCAACAGTGGGTATAGTATCTACCTACCTGTCATGTATTTACTGCCAAATTCTCTAAGCAATAAGCTACTAGACATGGCACTAAAACGTCACAATGATAAAGATGCACTTGTAGCAAAACAGTTGATTGTAGGCATCATGGAATACTATGCTTCTCCAAGTCTGAGACCCCTCAGCTGTTGCTCTACATTTCCCAGCACTCCCCGTGCTATGCTATATCAGGGGATGATGATAGCTGTATTTCACCAACACATGGAGGGCTATAGTTTAGACATAGAATAGTCCTGCTCTCACAGTAGTAAATTGACTATATGAATATATTTGTTTGCAAACGTCCATCCTGAAATTGTCTAGCTATTCTCCTTCAACTCCAAGCACTCCTTTCACAGTGTAAAGGAAAGCTGGGAGGAGTCAAACAATAAAAAGAGGGGATATCATCTGGGTATGGTATACTGGTAGAAAGATTACTAAGATAATTCTACTTTGCTACTACTGTAGGTAAGTGACATGACTCCATAGGGACTAATGTTTTTTTTGCTTTGTACAGCATTCAAATTAGACAAAAAAAGCCATGTTAATAAAAATAGGCTGCTTTTCCTGCATTAACTAGTTGAAAATCTTTGCAACTATATGTAAAGCTAGTTGTATTTTTTTGCTGTCAGTACATAAATTGGAGCACAGTATATTTGTATGTGTATATAATGCAACTTAGTTTTCTGTTAACTAGACACTATGTACACTGTTTGTTGTGTAAATTATATATAAACAGCATTTATACAGTTCCTGTTTTTGTCTGATTTTGTTAGTATTTGTATTTATTTCTTTATGGACTTTGCTAAGTCTTCTCCATACCAGAAATCTGTGAAGAATATGTCATTATGTACAGAAAAAAATATTAATTTAATCTGCACAAAGCAAGTATGCCCTTGGTAACCAAAGGGTTTCCTCCAGCCTTTAGTCATATCCAAACCACTCCACACTACGGGGATTATTCACTAAGGTGCAAATTCGACCGTTGAATTCGCAAACAGCGGATTCCCATAGCAAATCTGCTACAATTTCCCCATTGTAAAGTCGCAACAATTTTTTAATGTTAAGATTGCGACAATTTTCCCATAATAAAGTCATGATTGCGACAATATTTTCATTATAAAGAAGTGACTGCGACAGTAGCAGCCTATTGTGACTGAATTCGCACCTATACGCAACAATTCAGACTTTAGTGAATAACCTCCTTTAAAGGCGAGTATGCATATTTTCCAAATGTAAATAGGAGCCTGCCCCTAGTGATGCTAATCTAGAACTGGAGACTATTTTAATGAATGTAACTGCTGGTAGTGATGTAGGGAGAGGCTCCACAGCCTCCACCACAGCTGGAGGGGGGCACCATAGTGTGTGGGGGGTGCACATCCCTTAGCTCCTTTAAGCTTAAGCACCATTTATATTCTTGGCTTGTGACAACTGCTTTAGCCTGCCTTATCAGTTCTGACTTCATTTTATTGCTTGTGTAAATCACCTACCTGTAAAGCTTTTAGGGATTAGGAATAATGCTGCTGTGAGTAGATTACCGTTACATAAGATACCTGGTCTTAAAAGCAAAGTGTGGCTTAAGGGAGAACACACATGTAATGTTAGACTGCAGCAACAGAGCAGTAACTCTGGAGTCAAGTGCTGCTGAAGTCTGCTCTATGGATGACCTGATAAAATATATAGGGCAACATATGAGGAAAACTTCTGCTGCACTGTAAGGAAATGGGGATCTGCTGCTGCGCTGTATTGGGCACTGAGTGCTGCAGTCTTCTTTGCTATGTACATAACAATTTGAATTAAATTGTAGTGTGTGTACATTCAAATCACCAAATGCTTTAATACTCCACCCATCCCCCATCACTATTACAAACAATTTGTATGAAACAGCGAATGGAGTAAAAAGCAAAATATTTTCAAAACGTAGTTTATTCCATGACTAGGTGACGTGGTACACAACATGTTTCGAGCCTATGGCCCTTTATTGACATGAAACACAAAGCATGTTGTGTACCTATTCATGGAATAAAGTATGTTTTGAAGAAACTTTGCTTTTACTCTGCTGATTCATATGTACATAACACAGACTATTGAAGATGGACAGTCATGAAGTCCTTACTTGCACTGGTACCAGCAAGCCCTTCTCCAGCTATTTCAGTCCATGAAAGAAGCTATGATCCAGCCAGTTGCTCCTCTCCTGGCAGATGCTATCAAGTCATTCTTCATTCTGCAGCCTGCAGGAGCCAGGTAAGACGCTATGTTGACTTCTCCTTTTCCCTTATCCTTTGCTGCCCCTTCTACTTTCCTTTATATCCTCCTCTCCCTCCCTTCCTGCACTTTTGATTATCTTCTGTGTCCCTGCTCCCTACATTTTCTTCCTTCCTTTCCTCTGTCTTCCTCCTCCCCATGTATCTCTCCTTTCTTTCCTTCCATTCTTCTGCCCCTTATCTCTTTCCCATATCTATTCTCTTTCCTCTGTCTCCTTTCTTTCCTTCCTTTCTTATTCTTTTCTCTCTTTACAACCCATTTTCTTCCTCAATTTCTAATTCCTTCCTCTCTACCCTCCCCACTTCCTTCCATACTTTATCTATTCTGTATCTCCCTTTCCTTCCCTGCTTCCTTCACTACTGGACACCTGCACTGAATCAACTATGCTCTGAGAAAGGAAATTACCACTCCATTCCTCTAAGAAATTACTATATACTCCTTGGTTGGAGAAAGACTGACAATGACTTGACTTCAAAGTCACCTGATCTCAGCTCCATCAAACATTTATGGCAGCCATTGCAAGTAAGTTAGTAAGAAAGTCAAGCATCAAAGTAGAAATATTACCGCAGCCAAGACTATACTGTCATTTCCACCATAATATAATAGTATTAGTATAATAGCCAGTATGGACTCAACCCTGCAATAAATAAGTAAAATAATCTTTCATCAAAGGTCTACCTACCCTCTAAAGCTGCAGTATTGCTGGGTACCATACTGCCTCCATGTTGACTACCATTTTATCTTCATACCTATGGGAGCTGGAACTAATCTTGGCTTTCTAAAAAATCTACCACACAGCTTGACCCTGTAGTAACTGAAAGGTATGCAGAGCAGGAAATAACTGACAATAACTGAGATCTTTATGAATTTATTTAATCAATGAAATAAATTCTGCTTGCCCTGATAAACTGACCTTTTTTTTTTTTTTTTTTTTAAATGTTACTGTCTGTAGGTTTATGGAAAGACCTCTTTGGTAAATTTCTTATTGATTACTATGAGGTGAATCTGACATGTATAGGGGCGCTCATTGCGTTAATAACTCTAAGCTTTTAATGATAGTAAAACAGTTTTACATTCAGGTGCCTTAAAAGAACAGTAACATCAAAAATTGAAAATGGCTCAAATGCATTGATAGTTACTATAGATTCAAACTGCTTCCAAAATTTCTAAATTGCATCTATAGTGTAATTATGATATTTAGCTATTTACATTTAAAAACGGATATTTGGCCACACTTCTTGTATACTGTATGTATTATCTAAAGCACCATAGAAAACAATTGGACTGGGTGAAGTCTGTTTAGCAACATGGCCTCTATCAGTAAAGATAAAAAAGAAGTGCAACATGCTCATAACACCTTTAAATTTTGAGGGAATTATTCACTAAAGTCTAAATTGTTGCGTATAGGTGCGAATTTGAGATATAAAGACAGTCGTAATAGGCTGCTACTGTCGCAGTCGCATCTTTATAATGAGAATATTGTCGCAGACGCAACTTTATTATGGGGAAATTGTCGCAGTCTTAACTTTAAAAAATTGTCACAACTTTACAAAGGGGAAAATGTAGTGGATTTGCTATGGGAATCCGCTGCTTGAGAATTCAACAGTCGAATTCGCACCTTAGTGCAGGGGTCGGCAAACTTTTTTCAGGAGAGAGCCATTTCACTCCTTCCTCCAGCGGCGATAACTATCTTCTGAGCCGCCGGAAGAGGGAGGCATGGCCTCTCCCAACCCCATGACCACCGACAGCCAATCAGAAGAGCCGTTGGCGGTCGTGGGCGAGGCTTCGGCAGTGCGCTCCGAGCCACAACAAGGCGGCTAAAGAGCTGCATGTGGCTCGTGAGCCGCACTTTGCCGACCACTGCCTTAGTGAATAATCTCCTGAATTTGCTAATAAAATGTTATCAGTTAAATTATACTCCACCCTCATAATGAATATATAGAATGCACACATACATACTTGGGAAACCTGGTATAGATGTATGTATGTATAATTTATGCAGCGCTGTACATTTCAGCAATGCAAGTACAATACAGACACGGGAAAAGTGCATTAAACAAAAAAATAAAATGTCACAAGGATACATCACTTTAAGTGCCAGGTTGCGGTTGAAAGAAGAGGTTGGAGGTCCCTGCACCGCAGAGCTTACAATAGATACACACCTATTTACATTTGTCTATTACATGTTGGATATTGTCTTGAGACAAAACTATTTTCAGTTTCAAATCAAACGTTACATACATTGTAAAGGTTGGGTTTCATCCAGACACTGTCTACTGAAAATGTGTACAGAATTTTGAGCAGGAACACATTTTGGGTCACCAGAAGTACAGGCAATACTGTATATTAAACTTATAGAGCTGGTATGTACAGTAGATGACATGATGATTCATTATATGGGCTGGAACTAAAAATGTTAATAGTCACCAGGTAAATGAACTTTATGGTTGTCATTCTGCAACAAAAATCTCCTGTGAATTATCACCCTTTATGAATATCATTACAATAATATAATATAATCAATAATAAATTTACAACAGATGTTTTTCATAAACTTTCAACCCACATTTTCTTGCGTCATTTCATCTGCCATCCAGTTGGTCTAAAACAAGAATTTCTAAACAAATTCAGTTTATGAAGTTATACAGTTTATTCCACTTACGATAAATATCATGGAGAGACTAATATGACGATAATTACATTTTACAGAAAGGTTAAGATATTGACTGATTTTCCAAACTAAGAGATGAGGTAATCATTTCTAAAAAGGGAGAATATTCTTTAGCGTGCACCTGGAAGAGCATCTCTTCCTTTGAATGAGTAACAATTATCTCTATTGACTATTCTGTCTTACTATTTATATACATACTGTATGTGTAGCATACAATGTAAGCTGTAGCTGCCCAATACTAGTTTCATTCTTTACAATATAATCATGCTAAAATACCTGCCGTTACGTAAAGCAGAGGAGAGGAAATATACATTATGATAATGGTAAAAAGCACTTATGATTCCAGTGTTTAATAAATCCATGGGGTGCCAAATAGTTGCTTCTTTTAAATTTAGTAGCTTTCCTTTTCCAACAATACCTTATTTGAATTTCTTCAGTGGGAAGTGAACCACTTCTAAGACTGAGGTCCCACTAGCTGTTTTTCAGCTCAACTGTAAAAACAGTATCCATTGTTAATTGTGGAATAATCCACACAGGCTATTGTGTCTTGCACCATAGACAATGATGAGCCAAATTAAAAAACAGCTCAGCTGAAAAACAGCTAATGTGACCCCAGCCTAAGAATCGCTGCTTTAATTGTGCAACATTGTGTTTATGAAAGTGTCTAGATCAGTGGTTGGGAACCTATGGTTCTTTTGAATGTCCATATCTGGCTCTTTCACTGAAACGAGCAGTGCAAGCACTGCTCATTACAGTCTGCCGACAAGTGCTGTAGAGAGAAAGCTCTATCAGCGATTTCCGGATTGGTAGCCAATCCGGAGCCGCTGACGTCACCGGCTTCCAGGTTGCTATCAATCAGGAGCTGCTGACGTCACTGCGAGTCTGGATTGCTAGCCAATCCGGAGCCGCATGTGACGTCAGCGGCTCCGGATTCAAAAGGGCTGAGGGAGCCGCATGTACAGAGCTCCCTCAGCCCAAAAGGTTGCAGATCTCTGGTCTAGAAACTGATAGACCAGTACTTTTACCTGCTTTAAAACTTATTAGGCAATTACTGTATACATTGTATAATATACATATGTCTTAATAAATATTGTCGTAAACACTGTAACATGAAATGAGGGAGGATTAGATGGATATTAAATTAGTATGGCATTTCTGTATACAGGTAGTCCTCGACTTACGTTCCGTTCTGACGCGGCGTCGTAAACCGAATTTCGATGTAAGTCGGATCATACGTTCATACAGTATGGTTCGACTTACGTCGCAAAACCGTGTAAGTCGGAACAAGGCATGGTTGCACGCAGTTTGACTTACGTCGCAAAACCGTGTAAGTCGGAACAAGGCATCGTATAAAGCGTCGTAACCCCGAAACGACGTAACTCGAGGCCGTCGTAACCCGAGGACTACCTATATACTGTTCACCTCATGTTTTCTAGTTACTGGGTTAATAGGCTTTCAGCTTGCAGGGGTCAGAAGTCATTTTTGGACTATATGTCTATTTTGAGTTTCAAGCTCTAAATGTCTCAAATCAGTGCTCTCATTTTATAGATTTGACTGCACAGATGTAAAACTACTGGATTTTTTCCTAAAATAATGGACACTATTCAAAGGGATTAACATGTTGTTTTCTTTTTTTATCAATGAGAACAGACTGTTTTAGTATTAATTGGTTTGTTAATTAAGCCTTGAACATGGGTCTGTGTGTTTAAATAGCGCTGTGGTTCTTTCCATATTTACACTTAAGGGACAGAATTATTAAAGAATCTTACACTTTAAATTAATTTCATAGACTATGTGACAAGTCACCTACAGTATATTGTAGCAACGTCAGTTGTGCATATTCACTAAACAATGTATTGCCATGGCGATACAGCAAATTGTCATGTAGTACTTTTTGAGCATATTCATGTGAATAGTAACAGTGGAATACCATAGTGAATTAATCATGAATAGACATATTGTAGTGAAGTGATGTCATCCTTTTCTTTAAAGGTGACAATGTCCTTATAACTATATCTTTCTATATTGATCTCTACATACAGGCAATATGAAATAATAACATACAATGTTACCATTTTGTTGACATGTGTTTGTGCATTTTGGTCACCAGTATATAGTGATGTAAATATCAACAACTATGGCTGCAGTGACATGATTATTGCGGGTGAATTCAGTCCAAGGCAAAAAATCCTAACAATTGGCTTTATGAGCAGAGACGTACATTTGAAGAAACTACACATATTTAGTCTGATCATTGATTTGAAGATGATATTTGGTGGAAAAAGAAAATCCAATGCCCAGTGCAGGACAAAATGAGATAATCTGTGTAGCCTATAAGGACAAAATACTTTTCTAAAAACTACTTGCAGCAACCCTACAGCGAAAGGAAGAGCCTCAAAGGCGATAAAATGTGCCATCCTCAAATAAACAGTCTGCCACTCCCCAGATAACTAAATTTCCTGCTGACATGCTAGATCTGCAATAAAAATCTCAGAAACATCAGTCCAAGGCATCGCTGGAACAGGGAGCAGATGGAGGATACCCACTGGGGATTACCAAGGTTGTTGAATGGTGCACAAGTTGTACAAGTTTTAACAAATTCTTTGAGAGATTTCCAAAGGGGCCATAAATAATGTCTACAAATAAAACTGGTAGTATGTCTAACCCCTGGGTGATGATAAAAAGGTGTGAGGTTGAATCAAGAGAATAATAAGGACCAATGACTTTCCAGTGGTTTAAGCAATGAGCAGACTACAAATATTCTTGTGATCAGTGAAAACTGTAATATTGTGCACTGCCCCTTTCAATAACTAACACCGATGTTCACAAAATAATATTCCAAATGATATATAATAGTAGCTCAATCCTGCATAGTGTAAGTATTGCACTGTTATTCACATTCAAATCCAGCTAGGTGCTCTGGAGTCTACACATCCCAAAGCATAGTAAGAAACAATTGCTCATTCAAAGTCCTCGGCACTCCAGTCGATGATTTAAAAACATTCCTTAATTAGTTTGATTAAAAATCCATCGCGTTGACCAATGTTATAAAGTAAGCTTCATGGCCAGACGTTAATGGTTTCCAAAAGCTAAATTTTTGTGTAAGAAAACATTTTGTAGTCTGTTGAGAGAAAAGATGATGTAGGATGGCAGTTTAGAAGCAAAACAAATTTTGAGATGCTCAAAGGCTAGAACTGCCTCCTCTGTCCAGCTCTTAGGGTGAGCCTGTTTGGAGTAAGTAAGGTGAGAGAAGCCACCACCTGGAAATAAGTGTGTGACGTCACTCAAAAGGCTGGCAAGGGAGGAGAAGGCCTTTGTCCAACTCTGAATACAATATTGCTGTAAATATTCAAAAACAACATTTCCTAAGCTTCACATAAAGGGAATTTTTCAGAAGCCAATAAGTACTATCTTAACATGAGAGTGATGAGATTGAAAATCTTTAGGGAAAACCGGAATATCATAAAACTGATGAAGGCTCCCTCTGTGAGCATGACTATGCTGACATGGATTCAGCAGACTCCAGGAACAACCCATGATGCAACCACAGCACTAGAGCTAACATAGATGCTTGAGTGAAGTGGCTACACAGTTATACCATTTTGAATCGCCAACCAAAAATGTTACAGCTGATTCAGCAGAACAGAATTGGCTAGAAACCCAGCAGTGCTGGATTACTTAGTAACTCAGCACTAGCAAAAAGATGTACATCAACCCCCTAAGCCTGAAAAGTTCCGAACTTTGCAGAAGATTCAGTGCCCACATCCTTAAATTGATCTTTGCCACTTTCAGTAATGAATACATAGTTCTAGACTCATAATGCCCTTTCCTAGGAGGTAACTTTTCTGATCATAATCATAAAGGAGTGGTGCTGAAAAATGAGCATCAGCAGAGGAAATACCAAGACTAACCTAACCTGGATGTAGGCTGAGGGGCAGAGGCTTCAGTCTCTTGCAAGGCATCAGTACGAATCATTAGTGCCTGAAAGATTTAGACAATTTTATTCTTACCTTGTTGAACAACTTGATCGGCTAATGCTCACAAACAAGTGAATGGGACAACCCAACTGGATCCAGGCCTGAGCTTACAGGTATGCCCTAAGGTTCTATAGGATACTTAATTGTGGATCCTTTAACCACAGTAGACTTAGGACTGGTCAATTCCTAAGTCCAGAGCCTAAGAGGCTCCAAGTCTTCATCCTTATCCCTTGAGGTTAACCCCAGTTTGTGGCCCAGAGGTTAACCCCTTACTGCAGTCAGTTGGACTGTATCTGAGCAAGGCCAAGTGTAGATGGAACGGAAATGAACAGGAATATAGAATATTAGAGACAGTGTAACTGTAAGGCACAGGAACACGGTACTGTAATGCACAGGAACACTAAAGAGAGGCAAGCATTAAGACCAGCAGGAACAGGTAATGACACTGGAGTTGACTGCAGAGCACTCCGTCACTTGAGGTGACTGGGGCACACAACTTCTGTTGCATTCATTCTGGGCTTATTTATCAAAGGGAACTGTTGAAGTGAATTCTCATCACTTAGAGTTGCTTCGCTGCAGTAGTCACAAATTCTCAATTTCTTATTCAGTAAACAACAGAATCCCACAGCAAAGAAGCAAATGTCAGATGCAATTTATTGCATAGTGCGGTGTAGCTGGTTTGGACAGAAGGAGCCCTGCCATCAACTATCTAATTCACCAATTTAATTTGGTGAAGTAAAATTGGCAAATGTGACACAATACCCCTTGCCAAATTTGCTACTTCAACAGATTCCAGACTTGATGAATAGGTGGATTACTGGTGTACAAGCAAAGTGATTCGAAGAGCTCTGTATGTGACAACCATAAGCATCTGAATCGCAGAGTTTGTTAAATATGCAAAGATGGGGAAGTGGTGAATGAATGCAAATTTGGACCTTTATGCTACTGTTCAGACCTTAATGAATAAGCCCCTTCAGCCCACACTGTTGAAATTCATTATCTTATCTTGTCTCTCTAGCACAGGCTGCAGTCAGCCATATCTACTAGATGAGCAGGTGTTTTAACAGCAAGAACCCTCTGTGTGTCTGTAGCCATTCTCTCTTCCATCCACTAGGCACTGACATCAGCCTAGCT
>WMED01001888.1:0-25835 GCA_019650415.1 Pipa parva
GTTTTTATTTACGATTTACACAACGTGCCAACTTTTCTGATTTTGGGGTTTGTAGAAGGCCAGACAGTTTCACTACTTTAAAGGTCTTCGTTAGGTGGTGGTTTGGGGTCCAGGGCTGGTTCAGGGCAGCGCTTGAGCTCTCATGGTAAGGCATCTGATGCAAGTCAGAGCTTGGCTAATGCTGAGGAGGAGGAAACAGAGGAGGAGGATGAGGCATGGACACTGACAGTACTGATGCCCTTGCTTTGGAAAGAGGTTGGCATGGATTTGAGGTGGAGACGGAAGACGAGGAAGATCAATTTAATAGTTCCCCTTGACCCAGATGCTTTGGAAATCATGGCTGCATCTCTCACATGAGTGCTTTTATGTTCCATTTCCTCCAAAATGATCCACGCATCAAGGCCATCAAAATGAACAACAGTTATTGGGTGGTCAACCTCCTCAATCTCCATTACAAAGCAAAACTCAGAACTTTCCTTCCACCCACCCAAATTGAGAGAGAATGCAGGAATTTGAGACCATGCTGATTGATCAACTGGAGACATGTGCTGCATCTGCTTCACATCCTTCTAATGCCACAGTGGAACAACATTAGCAACATGACAGCAGTAGAGTGCCAAGTAGCCGTAGAAACAGCAGCAGCCATTGTGGCAGTGGCCTAATGGGTGACCTCTGGCAATCCTTATTTACCGCCTCACCAATGCCTGTAATGCAGAGCCCAAATACAACACACAGAGACCCACTTAAGATCATGGTCCACGACTATCTGCGTCTTAAAACCGATATTTTATGAAATGTTCCGGACCCAATTGGCTTCTGGGTTTCCAAAATGGATGAATGGCCCAAGCTCGCTCGCCATGCCATAGAGGTTCTATCCTGCCCATGTGGATCGCTTGAGTTTCATCAAGATGAATCAGGCGGGGATCTCTGATGATGTTGTGGCTCCAATTGCCGAGGTCACCAATTAGTTGCCAGTCTACTTCACACTCCTCTTCAAAAATAAATGGTCCTCTTGAAAATAAGTTTTTTTTTAAAAAAATGATCATTTCTTATTCTTTTTTAGTCAATCCTCTAATTTTTGTGTCATGTTGCTGTGAAAAACAGCTATAATCCAGGTCCTTTGGTGCAGAAAAGTGGCTTATAAGTGGCATTTCTTCCTCCTCACAATTTTTAACAGTGGCTAAGAGGTCAATCCTCTAATTTTTGTGTCATGTTGCTGTGAAAAACAGCTGAGTCTTAGTCCTACCTGTAAGATGAGCAGGATGCCATGCTGCCTCTGATTTATTCTCTCTAATGGCCCCTATATGAGTTGCCCGGCTGGGTACATTTAGTTATATCCCTTTTTCCTACCCTATTTCCCCTAACTACATCTAAATTGAGTGGGATGCTCAATTTCAGAATGACTTCAGGGTGGAATAAATATTTGGGGCCATAAAATTGTTTATATATGCTGCTGTTTCTTTAATGCCTATTCAAGTTAAATAAATGTGTTTAATGTTTTTGCAAAAGAACTACTGGTGCCCTCCTTTATATAATTATATTGCACACCATCATTTCCTACTCCTAATGTAAGCGGGGCTCACCCCCTTGAGTTGTTTCATAGCTTGGGTAAAGTTTTATGTGGAATGTATTAAAGTGTGTGATCTAAGTAAATATTGCCGTTACACTTGTATAATTAAAATGTGAATCCTGGCACACATTTGCTATATTTGATGTGCTTTTTTTCTTTCATATACTTAAACAAGCCCAGTTAACTGACAACCGAGCTAAAGATGTAAGCAAATATCTGCACTTGTACAAATGAATGTGCTGAACAACGGAAAACTTTCCAGATGTTGTAGAGAAACTGCTGTCCATAAAGTGTTAGTGCCAATTTGCACTAAAGTCTAAAAACTTGAACCCCATTAGAACATGCAAAATGTAAGGACAAGAGGGTGTTGCATATGAAAAGGTGCTATAATCAAAGATGGTGCAATGCCATTCATACCATTGAAGATCAAGGAACTTGCACCATCTTTGTCTATTGCACCACTTCCCACATAACCTCCTAGAGGATCAGAATATTTAATTGCCCTCCAACATGACAACAAAGCAGCAGTTCTCTTATGTAAACTGATGTGAGTTTTTGTCAACCTAATCTACATTCAGTTAACTTTAGATTGAAGCCTACAGTTTTAGGCTTGTTCTGTATTGTGCCTGATTATAATGAAGGTGTAACTGTCCTCATCTTTTCTGTGAATTGTTTTCTGTGACTCTTGTAGCCTAATTGTCTTGCCTAAGACGTAGCACGTATCCAGTTTATTATTTTGAATGTTAATTCCAGCTTCAGCTCACCTGTTTGGGAGTAAAAATGAAGCCGATTTTCCTCTCCCATTGACTTTAATGGTTATCGGCGATTATCGTTATCGAATAACGATTATCGACCCGATAATCACAATAATCGTTTATCGATCTGATGACGTATATTGCCATCATCACTCATCACTAATATGATATTAATAAATAAATCCTATATCAAAGGTAAGGACATACTGAATCTCAGATATAACATCTGTATTTCTAGATTATTACACAATTATATAGTCCTCCACAAACTGGTATCTCTCATAAAACAAAATTTTGGAATTAACATTTCTTTACAAAGATGATGTAGACTCACTTAATGCACCCATAGGAAAAGATGAATTGGAAGCAGCAATTAACACCTTGCAAGATGCTAAGGCTCCTTGCCCAGATGGTTATCCAAATGAATTTTACAAGGTTTTCTCAGATGATCTTTACTTTACCTTGCTAAATGCATTTAACCAGATATTACAAGGATGCCCTGTCTCACAATGTTTTAATACTGCTAATATAACACTGATTTAAAAATGAAGAGATTCAGAAGGAGTAGGGTCATATAGAACCATAGCCCTTCTTAATGCCAATTACAAAATATTTACCAAAATATTAGCAAATAGGTTAGCCCAGATTATAGCAAAATCAGTTTATATAAATCAGTCAGGTTTTTTAATCACTGTACTACCAAAATACGTAAAGTCCTCTAACAATGTATGCATAGTTTGCCATCTATGTCTTCTTCATTAGTTCCTGCATGCTTACTATCTTTGGATGTAGAAAAGGCTTTTAATATGTTTACATGGGATCATATTCATGTGTTTAAGTCAATTTGGTTTTTAAGGATCTTTTATTACAGCTTTACAATCAATTTATTCTACTTTTGATTCCTTCTGACACTTCAATTAGTTTTCCTATACATCACTGGTACTCGCCAGGGTTGTCCTCTTTATCCGCTTTTATTTGATTAAGCTTTAGAATTGTTCACTAGGCTACTTATGAAACATATTCCTCCCTTAATCTATATATTTATATATATATATATATATATATATATATATATATATATATATATATATAAATGAATGTGTGTGTTTCCTTTATGCATTTCTATACCATTCATCCGATCGGCATGAAACTTTGGGAAGTTGTTATGTACACTCCCGGGAAGGTTTCTGGCATAGTACATTTTGTCCCCTATTTCACGTAAGGGCGTAACTAGCAAAAAAATGCATTATTCATCCGATCACAATGAAACTTTGGGAAGTATGTCTGTCAGTGTGTGTCTGTGAGGGTGTGCGTGTGTTGTGTTATGTTATGTGTATGTTGCATATAGCAATTTTTCAGGCATTTTTTTTAGTTCAGTTCCCATAAAATTCCAAATGCTAATATTTTTATTTTTTCCAGAGATTTTGCGAATATCATCAACATTTAAATTTCATTAAGAATGTGAGAGGTGAAATAATTTGTAAATATGCCCCCCAAACATCAATCCTTTGGTTGATCTACATCTCAAGTACGGAAGAAAAAGGCATCACGAATTTCAGAAACAGATGAGCAAAGAAAATCAAGATTGGAACCAAATCGATTACAAACTGTTCAAAGCCACTCGAATCAAACAGGAGAGCTACGAGAATAAAGATTGGAAGCCAATCGATTACGCACTACTCAAACCCACTCGAATCAAACAGGAGAGCAACGAGAATCAAGATTGGAAGCCAATCGATTACGCACTACTCAAACCCGCTCAAATCAAACAGGAGAGCAACGAGAATCAAGATTGGAAGCGTCACTTTAAATGGAAAAAAATGATACTACTGTAGATAGGGAAGATTTAACAGATATACTCTGTAAATTAACTCTTTCAATGAATTTACGGGAATTACAATTTACAGGAATAATAAGTCAAACATACATGACTCCACTTATTCTTAATAAAATTTACTCATAACAAATCTTTCAAGTGTCTTAAAAGTTCATTTGTCCAAGATGACTTTCTACATTTTTGGTTGAACTGAGAACTAATATTAAAATGGTTATCACTCCTACAACGGCAATGCTTGGTCTTTCTCATCCATTTGATACACCTATAGTAGTTATAGCACCATTTAATAGGGTAATTTTATTATCTGCTAAATATATTATTTCTTTGTACTGTATTAGATCTTCCATACCTGGGATTACATTAGTACAGCTACACAGTGGGAAATGCTGGTTCTGTTCAGGTCTGATGAGATAAATGATCAAGAAAAAGGAACAACAAGAATCTTGTCTTTATGGTCCCCCCTTTTATCAACAGTAACAAGATAGCAACAAATGACAGCAAAAACAGCAACTATTACATCTCTGGACCTTTGTTTAGTCTAAACATAATTCTTTAGTATAGTTAATAAAGATGATGAATTCATAAGATCTCCCTTATATCTAAAATAGGATCTACAGGTATATATAGTGAAGCAATACAAGCCTTTATTTATGTTTTTGCTTTTCTGATTGCTTCATATGAGGCTGGTGGGAGACACAAATTTGAGCAAAATCTATTAAACTCTGAAAAGCCGTTTGCGCTTTTCTGAGTTTAATAACTCGGGAGAATGATTTGAAGTTTCTCCCGGTAAGTATCGTGACATTTGACTCATGTGCCACTTGCCATGACAAACTTTTTTAATTAAATATATCCATGGAAAGGTAGCTATATTGTATAGCAGCCTTTCCATGCATATATTTTAATTAGAAAAAGTTTCTCATGGTAAGTATCGGACGATGCAAATCTCACGATACTTACCGGGAGAAACTTCAAATCATTCTCCCGATTAAACTCGAAAAAGCCAAAAAGGCTTTTTCGAGTTTAATAAATTTCACCCAAATTGGGTGAAATTTACTAAAGTTGAAAAATAGGTTATCGTCTGATTCATTTAGCTTGAGTTTCTTTTCTTTTCTGACATAAGCTCATTGCATAGCTGGACTTAAAACCATTGAATTCCATACTGCAGAATCAGAGCATTTTGGTAACAAGCTTTGCAGTGTGGGGGAGGGGTATGATTAATTTCTGCTAAATACATCATGTAAAACGGCAACTCTCTTACCCACAATCCAAAGTCCACAGTGCAGTGATTTAACATTTGTTAACACTATTTTTTTCCTAGTCCCTTAGAAGTACAGACTGAGCATATGCAGGGTCACTGGCCGGGGAATGACATGTATATAGAGGATAAAGATGTCTACCTCCAGTGGCAACTTTACAGGCATCAGTGTTCAATGCTGTTAGGCTGGTGCCCTATACATGAGACACATCATTTTTAGCCTAAATATTTCTGTGGCTTTTCTAAAGCTTTATTTGCCCTTTAATTAAATCTGAGTATATTTCATTGTATAAGGAAGAAGAAAGGAGATGAGATAAATCCTCTCCCCTTTTATCCTTTCATTTTGTTTTATATTGTTGTTGTACTCTACTGTAATTTGTCTATGGAATAAAAAAATAAAATAAAGAGAAGGTTAAAGAAAAAGTAGGATTCCTTGGGTTTCACTTTCATTAAAAGTTATTCCTGTGATGGTAGCTTTGTAGATAATTATAGGGATTAAAATGAAAGCACAGTTCCCATTAGAATTCATAAAGTTGAGGCTTAAAAGTATTTATCCGTGTATATGCCACATGAAACCACTATTTTGTAGTTAATCGTATGGAGCCTGAGCTATTACGAAATGAAATAATTACATTTATCTTAGTATTAAAGGCAAACTGTACCTAGTTATAAGTACAGTTACAAAACAGGTGGACATTGTGTTATTGGAAGGGGTGGAGCACGATCCATTTACTGTCTGTAAAAATGATTTGAGTTTGTTTTGCAAGATATTGTTTATGTCTAATTATATAATAATGTAATATAATGTCTAATCTATTTCATGGGAAAAATAGGAGTTTAATGCATCATATTACAGCATTACTATTCACTTTAATCAGAGAGAAAGGACTCTATGTTCTGTATATCTTTGAACAGGGCCAGTTCTACCGATGTTGGCGACAGCCCAGGGCGCAATCTATTTGGGGGTGCTATCACCCATCACTAAACTTATCCTCCCCCCACCCCCCATTTGCCCTGTGCCCCCACTCACCTCCAATGGCATTCCAGTGACTCACCTCCTCTAATGAGGTAAGTGGAATGCAACGGCACTCCTTGGCTGCTTCGGGTCTTGTCGGCTGTATTCAGCAGCTGCCGGCAAAACCCAAACATCTAAGGATTGCCTTCGCATTCCACTTACCTCATCAGAGGAGGTGAGTCACTGGAACGCTGTTGGAGGTGAATGGGGAGTGCAGGGCAAAGGGGGGTGTCGCAGGGCAGAAGGGGCACGAGGGGGGAGGCCCAGGGTGCCAATAGGACCAGGACCGCCCCTGTCTTTGATCTAAAATACATCATCATCATTGGTGAAGTAAGTTATCTTTCCCAACAGGGAGGCTGTGTCAATGCTACTGTGTATATAGCTTGCACATTATTCGTGGTTTGTGACATCCTATAAGTTTAATGCATTCTTCTGCACCACTAACAGCTGCAATTAAGATTTACGCACTTGCTGCTTCTAGAGTTACCTGAACCCACTGAAGTGATGCCTCAGATCCTGACTGCTTTTCCATATAAAAACTGCAACAATTCTTTTCTCTTTCTGCCCCCTCATCTGGAATTCTATACCCCTTTATGTTCGCCAGGAACATTCCCTCTGCACTTTTAAAACCAAACTGAAGTCCTACCTTTTGAAGCACTAGCACTGATTTTTATGTATAAATTATATTTTATCCTTAATTAGTTATTTATGATTAATATTTGTATTTATTCACCTGTGTTTCAGCACATCTTATTACCCTTCTATGTGTGTATGTAAGTCTTACTCCCATTTAGATTGTAAGCTCTAAGGGGCAGATACCTCTAATCACAACTCAGCACTTAAAGTGAAGTATCCTTGTATTGTATAATGCACTTTTGCCATGTCTGTATTATATTTGTATGGCTGAATTGTACAGCGCTGTGTAAATTTGTGATGCTTTATGAATAAAATTATACATACAGAAATTCTAACCATGACATTTATCACCTGCCCTGAACCTGTATGTTTACTAGACTTTGTTACACAATTGGGTAAGATACTTCTTGTTTCTATTTCTGATTGCTCAGGTCTTGCCTAAAGTGAATTAGTATAACTCGCTCCTCCAACTTTGTTTGTCCTGTTTGACATCACATTATTAAACAACTTGATTGGAGGAACCATCTATCATGACTTCACAGACCAGAAGATGAGTTCAGTTCAGTGATGAGCAATCATTTTACATCAGACATATATCGGCTAACTGGGTCCCATTGTTAACTGCCAGATTCTGGAATGCTACCAGTTACACTTTAATGCTATTAAGATTTCCTATAATGAATGCAATATCCAGTAAATGCGGCTTTCCATAAAAATGTAAATGTTTCCTATGTGCTGAAACACTTTTTTTGGCAGTGATTACCTATTCAGCTGGCTTTATCTCTTGTCTTAATTTGTAAGTCTAATTAGCTTTGTAGCAATGGAATGAAAAAGAATGAACAAAGACAGGTAATTTCTCTGTAAAAGAACTCGTATTATTGTTGCCAAATGAAGCTGAACATGTCAGCCTCCGTTGGCTTTCACAGCTAAACCTAAATAATTTTGAGAATTTTGGGACAGGTTATTATTGAGTACACATAAAGAAATAGCACATTTTCATCATTTTCTTGGTTGTACAGTCGTTAATTAACACTTCCAATGAAGTTAATTAAAGTGATCTCTCAGGAACAGCACCTTGTGCTCCACCTCTCCCTGGCTGTGCATGCAGCCATTTGTAAGCTGTGATTTAGTATGGGGACAGCAGCTGTTCCCTAAGAAATGGATCAACAGAGATCTGGGGGGCCATGGCATTAGTGGGAAGCACCTTCTGCTGATTGGTGCCACAAGCCATCCAAATGGATCCAAAATATTATAGTCACTTAAAGATAAATGGAGCAGTGAGTACAGCAAATTATTTATCAGGAAATGTCAAGTAGATTCATCTGGAAAGATTCCCTGTGTAGCATTCTTTTTTTTGTCATTATGAATTTTATGCAAGTTTGAACACATCCAGATATCCCAATCCATTAACAAATTTCTCTTCTTAGGACTGCATGTGTAGGTGCAGTGTTATCTTGGGTTATCATAACTGATTGCATTGGAATTCATAGATTTAATATTATCACAACTATTAAATAGCAAAGTCAGCCCAGCTACATCAGTACATAAACTGGTTAGACATGTAGCAGGACAAATGGTGGGTTGCTACTCTAGTAAAACCGAAAACTTCTCATTTCAAAGGAAAGTAACAAAAAAATAAAAATGTCCCATGTATGTTTGTACAAGATGTTAGCATTCTGCTCTATACTCACAGTGACAACAGCAAAAGGAATCATGTCCACTGATGAAAACAAGCTGGTTGACGACAAACGGAGAAAGGTTTGCTCAAATAAGGACATAACATGGGGAAACTGGTAACTGAAAGAGAGGCTAATCTAGAGAGACCTTTGTACAGGGATCCCCAAACTATGGCCCGATGCCATTTACCTGGCCCCCGTCACCAGGGCCAGGACTAGGGGTAGGCAGCTGCCTAGGGTACTGTAGGAGGGGGGTGTAATCTTGATGCTCGCCCCCTCCTTTTCTCTACCTACCTCATCCCTGGCCCAGCTCCTTCTGCTGTAAAGATTAGTTTTACAGCGCTCCTCACTCCCTCCCCCAGCGCACATCAATGATGTAACTATACATGATCAGGAAGCGGTGTGGGAGGGAGTGAGGAGCATTGTAACACTAATGTCTACAGCAGACGGAGCAGAGCAGGGGTGGAGGTAGGGACAGGGAAAATGGGGGGGGGGGGGGGGGGGGGGGGGGGGGGGGGGAGAGCACCAGGATAGTGCATACATTGAGCCTAAAATTACTGCTAAAATTGTCTAAGTACATTCTCATGATAATTTACTTCTTTTGTCTAACACAAACTACTATTACACATACATTAGAAACACAGAGTCTTGCATGCAGTGTAGGACAGAAGGTCATTGCTCATGTCAGTTGTGTTAGTGAAAATGCTGGTCCCACTGAAGTGTTCTGTAACCTATACTTTTATTTCTGATATTTCACAAGTGGACGTGGCACATTCACTACCTGTGTAAATATATGCTAGGAGTGCATAGGAGTACAAGCTAACTTAACAGTATATTTCTGGACCATGGAAAGGAACTAGAATGCCTGAAAAAGAACATTAATCTTCAAGTAAATGATCCTTTGAATAAAATTCAAGGCAGTGATGCCAGCCTCTGAGCTTGCTTGCCTACCATCTCATTTGTTATATATTATGAAGGTAGCAATGGCATTATTTGTTTTAGGAGAGGAAGCAGTGACTGAGCCCAGCAACAAGCCATTGTTACAGATCTCTGGGGGTTAACTGTGACTTTACACAATCTGTAATGGGCATGCAGTGAAGATCAGAGAAACACACCCACAGGGTAGTATGGAACTGGGTGCCATTGGAGGAATTGAAGCAACCAGTTCGTTACACCTCTGATGGCACTGAGGCATGCTGAAACTGTAACAGGTACAGGATAGTGCAGAAACAAGAAGGGTAGTGGATTCTCCTTACCACAGTAGGGTTGGCATGGGATAACACTGAGGCGTGAAGTCTAAGGAGCCTCAAGTCTTCATTATTTAACCCCCTTTGTGGAAAGGAGACTCCCAAGACAAGGCCCTCGGGTTAACGCCCCACTGGTGGCCACTGGCTGAAACACTTGGCCTCTGGTCTATACAAGAACTGCAGAACTACACTACTCACTGGATCACTACCTTTAATCATGGAGCAGCAAAACCAAGCACTTGGAGCAGCCAGGCAGAAACAATGCAGAAAAAGATCCAAAAATATTCTGGAAGTCTGGGCTGAAGAGTTGACACTCAATGGGTCCACAGAGGAAGCAGAATATGAGCAGGACTCTTGAAAACGCACTAGGAGCACTTCTGGAAGTAGTGAAACATCAGACAGCAGTTTAGACAGCACAGGAGCCGACATTAATTAATTAGGGGGTGCCTGGACACACTGCTGTTTTTATTTTTTGTCATTGTGACCTGCTTTTAACATGGACCAATAAAGATTTTTTGCTTTTAAACACGGGAGTGCTGGATTCACTGCTGTATGCAACATTAATGCTAAAGGATTCCTTGTAGCAGGGCTCAGGCTTTTTAATTTGGTGCATGTGATGTCAGCGGCTGCTGACTGGCTGCAATCCTGGAAACACTGGGGGGAATTAGAGCCCCAGCACTTGCTGGCATTGGAAGGACTAGCAGTACACAAGCGTTGCCTGAGAAGGCGGGGTTACTTGTGAAATATCTATATATGTATGCAAAATTTTATTTATAAAGAGCCACAAATTTATGCATCGCTGTACAATTCAGCAATACAACTAAAGTACAGACATGGGAAATGTACATTACACATTGCAAGCATCATATCACAAGAATACAACACTTTAAATGCCAGGTTGTGGTTGAGGTTGGAGGTCCCTGCCCCGTAGAGCTTACAGTCTACAATCTAGCCATCTACACTCCCTTGCGACAGTCACCCTTATATTTATGCTGTTAATGTATTCTTTTCACCTAGGGGTGTGTGAAAGTTGCACCTGATACTTATTATTCGGTCTTCTCCTCCGCTGTAGATAGGTAAACAGCAGAGGGGAGGGACTAATGCAGTGTATTTAAACCATGACTTTGTATGATAGCACTATCTTTTCATAAAGGGCCCAGTGCCCGAAACATGTAAGATGCAACACTATTATATTATTTGGTAGTTCAGTACCTGGTCTGCCTGCTTCCCTTTTTTTTCAGATATATTGGTTTACTATTGGTCCTATGATGGACATACCATGGGAACAGCAATTTTTTTCCTATCTAAGAAAGTGTTTTACACACTCCACTAGGGGACTTTTTCTATACAGTTACTTATATATACAGTATGTGCCACTTGTTTTAAAATTACAATTACAGTATCCAGATCATATTTATAACCGTAACATTTGTTTTATGATTGTCACTACTCCTGAAGCATTAATTTCCATTGCTTAAGCTAAGTAAATTTAACACAACCAAAATGTAATTTAGTGTAGACACCTCTTTACCTGCTTACTTAAATGAAAATCAAATTGTGTCTAAATGTAATATTTCAATAGTTAATATTAAATGCATCATAAATTCTTCATTTCTGCTTTCAAAAGAGGTGACATTATGTGATCCGTTAGATCTAAATCTTATTGACTTACTTTTTAGTGATAAAGAAAGAAACAAATACATAAAAAAGGAGGAAGTGCATTTGTATAAGCGTCTTGAAATATTTAAATATAAATATTGCAATCTGTAAATATTAGGGATTTTGTGTTTCCAAATAAACCAAAAAAAAAAAAGGAAAACTTTGGTTCAGATTGTAAATCTAGTGATTTGTGGATCAGAGGTTTTGTGTTTATAAAAATAATAAAAGATAAGTAGGTTTGATTACTCTGTAATAATGTCTAATATAATTATTTATAGTCAGATATTTAACAGTGACAAATTTCTAAGTGATTCCTATATCTTATTGATTTATCCTGTCTGATCATTATATAAACACTGCATTATGATCAACCTTTGCACTGTATTTCCCAAGGAGCATGAGGTCATTATATTCAGAATTCTAAAAGAAATCATTTGAAAGGAAGAAGCAAGAATCTTTAATTAGTCCTTAGAGAAAGAGTTAGACAAGGATACTGACCTGACGAAGAGGGAATATTTCTTAAACGCTTCGCTTAAACTATTAATTGTTCGTCCAAAAAAGTAGCAGTTAATACTATAATACTTTCATGTAATAACTATATTTCTTATTTATTCAGCTGAACTAATTGAATTAATACACTAATGTTTTGAGAAAAATCCAATATTCCGTTAGGTGACTGATTTTTTCAGAATGCTCAATGTCCATTAGACTTCATCCAGTACATTTCCATCTCACCATTCTGCATAATGAAATGGAGTTCCGTATTTATTTCAAATGTTCTCATCTATATAAGGGGGTCATATTTCAAAAATATGTGGCACCATTATTTCGATGAGTCAGTACCCAACGGGATAATAAAAAGTGTTTTATTTCGGTTTTCCGTTGGATTTGTGAAAAGCCAATAATATAAAGTTGTTTCAACTGCTATAAATGCCATAAAATCAGCTTGTTAAAAGAAGGAGTGAAATGGGCTACCGACTGATATGTTCCAAATTATAAACTCAGCATAAAGCCAGTATTTAAGCTATGTAATTTTGCTTAAACTTTGTTTGGTAAGAGGTTATTTCTTCAGGTATTTCCTTTTAACTCTATTTATGTAACTTTAATTATGAAACAAAATACTCACAAATTCAACAGCCAAAACAAGGTATATAAATGGCAGTATGATTAGATCCAAGTTCAGGGAAAATATTTGTAGATCTTTGGTAATGGCCTAATCCTAGACACAGGATATGCATGTCTGAGAGTTGGATGTCCAGCAGATTCTATATAGGGCGAAATTTATTAAAGTAAAAAAGGCTGTTGTCAACTGAAAAATTTGATTAAAAAAAATGAAAATTATTTAAAAATCAGAATCAAATTTTTGATATCGCGATATTGAATTTTTCCATCAATATTATGGATTTTCCATAGAAATAAACAGATTGAAAAGTTTTGATTGAATTTTCAATATCACAATATTGGGGAAAATCAGATATCTGTAAAATCGATATCATGATATCTGTAAAATCAATATCACAATATCAGCAAAAAATACTCAATATCACAATATTGGTAAAAATGTATTGATATCACAATATCGGTATTTTTGATTCTATTACATTTCACCCAATGAGTGCTATTCCTTCAGTTACTACAGGTGGGCAGTGTTCAAGGTCAGACTACCGTATATTAACGCATGTGTGGCTTAATGACTTCAAGAAATTGTCAAGAAACTGCACCCGCAACAACTAGCTTTAAGGGTGAAATTTACTAAATGACAGAAATGATTTTTTTCAACTTTTGGGGCAAAAAATAAGTGAAAAGGTCAAAAAAATATGTTTGACCTTTTCGCTCCCCTTTTTTTTAGCCCAAAACTTGGGTAAAAAATGGCCAAAAACACAGTTTTTCAGGTGAAAAAAAGTAAACAAATAATTTTCAATTTTAATAAATTTCATCTTGTTGTTTTGAGTATAAAATGCTCAAAGTCAACATCTGGGCTTCATAGCTGGAAATATCTTTGTGTACCTTGTGCACATTTAATACTCCATGTTAACAAGATAAAAAATTAATTACACAAAAGACGTTGTGATGCACTATGGATATGTTGAGTTCTCTGGTGTGTTTGGATGATGTGTCATGAGGTGATGAGGGGGTGACAGCTGGAATGGTGAATCCTATTGGAAAGGCGGGATGAATGGGCACATTTTTCTAGCTTTATAGCTACATCCTCATGAGCTGTCTTCTTATTTTTTCCTGGTGTAAGTAGTAGGACACTAATTCAGGCCAAAAAGGTTAGTTATATGAGAGGTCAAGGGATGATGTAGGATAGTTTAAAATATGGAATTCTATTATGTTGCTATTAAGTGGACAGTCCATTGGACAAACAAAAACTTTTGGTAGACTTTTGTGTTACCTTCAGACTTTACGTTCAGTAAAACAATATTAAAACAGATTTTAAAAATCCTCTACATTGCTTTCATCACTTTACAATTCAAAGTGAAATTAAATTGCTTTAAGTCTGATATCATTTCTCCCATGCAAACAAGATTCATTCCAAATAACTATTTAGGTATAAACACCCAAAATCTAACATCAGTGACTGTAAGAGCTGCAGAGTTTCCTCACTAGTGATGGTTGTGATATGTTTAGCAGCTAAAAGGGTGATTTACTATACTTGTTACTTTGAAAATATCAGCAATTTTGAGAGGGCTTTATTAAATATGTGAAAAACATACCACTGCCCTCACTCTATTTCATTTGTTTAAAAGTACCAGACAGGGCTGCCCACTATCTGCAGTATTGTTTAGTAGCTCTTGCTGAATAATAACAAATTTTTCAGCTTATGATGATGATATCCTTCCAAATGTATATTTATTTGGAATTGTGCAGCCTCCAGGGCTGGTAAAAATGAATTACCAAGTTTCAATTTTGTTTAACCACAGAATAACTAAAATAAAGAAACTTTCCCTTTTAATGGGAACACCAACATCTGAAAGGGACAAAAAAAAAAGGACTTATTCAAAAGAAGGAATCTTGATAACTTTGCATGCTGTAGACTGGTATTGCAAGCTGTTCTTTTTAGTGCATGGTCCACAAGTACTCCAAGATCCCTCTCGATCAGTGTCTCATTGTGTTTTACTTTTCCTAAGATGTATGATGCTAGCTAATTTTTAACACAAAAATGCGTAACTTGCCATCTTCCACCACCACTGCAAAGCTTAGTTTCATCTGACAAAAATACAGACAAACAAGTGATCTGAAACAAAATAAACCTATTCTTAATTCCTTGAACTGAAAAGATTGCAAAAAATTATTTACAAAACATCCATAAAAGTAATAAAAACATAAAACTCCAACACTCCAAAATATCACACAAAGGTGGAAGTTGCTTTTATTATGTCAAAAGATGCAATAGGGGATAAAGTCATTTTTGGTTAGAAAATATAACATACACCTGTACATAAGTGCATCACCGTGCAAATTCAGTGTAAAAAAAACTGCCATTGGTTCTAATTCTCTAATTGTGAAGTTAATTCAGTATAAGCACACTTAAAACATGCTAAAACCCTAATTATAAATGAATTTCTGGTAGAGAGATATGAAGTGGTACATAAGTATGCAGTTGGCATAGTTTGGAAATCTCTGAGTGAATTTGCCACACTGCAGGGAATAATGCCCTATCCTGAAATGGGGGAGGCCAGAGAAGTGCATATTATTGTCAAATTCATGTGGCTATGGACACTGATAAATCACCTAAATATTTGATGTGATATAATGGTAGCATTTATTGCGCTTATACAGTGAGAACAACTGCCTTGTTGATGAAGAAAAGACATAGGGGGTTATTCACTAAAGTCCGAATTGGTGCGTATTGGTGCGAATTCGCCAGATAAAGACTGCTACTGTCACAGAAGCGTCTTTATAATGAGAATATTGTAGCAGTCTCGACTTTATTATGGGAAAATTGTCGCAATCTTAACATTAAAAAATTGTCGCGACTTTACAATGGGGAAATTGTAGCGGATTTACTATGGGAATACACTGCTTGCGAATTCGCACCTTAGTGAATAACCCCCATAGAGCAATTATATTGGGCACATACAAAACATACTAGTCTACCACTATTTTTCAGAATTTCAGAGAAGTTACTTATTTTTCCAATGCAAAATCTTCTTTATTTTCTTCTTTAATAACCAATATCAATTGTTTATTGGCAGAAGTCCTGGTTTTTTCCTGAATCACGTGCAACACAGTTCAAAAGAAAGTAGTTGTGTTTCTCCAAGTCAACAGGACATTGACAATTAAGTCTTCTCTAATCAAATAATCCAAAACAGATCATGGAAGAAATTCAGTCAAATTACATTTGCTTAAAAAAAATCTTATTCATAGAATTTTTCTTTTTTTCATTTTTCAGTCATCTGTGGTGCCAGTTGGTGATTTTTCACGTACACGTTTTTTATAAAGTAGAAAAAAAACAAAATCTAAACTATAAATATCATTGCACAGACAGTCCAACTCCCACTCTGATGTTTGAATTCAGTGTGTGAAATGCTAGTAAGTAAATAAAACTCTATAAATAAATATTTAGTTTTTTGATCTACATAAAAATAAGCAAAGCTATCATTTTTGGCCAAATCTGTCAAAGTAGGAATATTATTGTTTAGCTTCGCTTTTTTAACATGCCTTTTACTTCGACTTCAGTTGTCACTGTCAAAATGCTACTGGGGTTTTTCCTTTTGTAAATAGCTCTACTCTTAGTAAGTCCATTCAGTGAATATAAATGTGTCATGAAGTGACAAACAAGAGGGAGAAGAAAAAAAACATATCTATAAAGTGTTTCCAAGGCAATAGTGAAATGAGAAGACCTATGGCACTGCTGGATTAACAGTCTCTGCAGGAAATAACATACAATCATTCTACAAAACTAGTTTTTTCCCACAAATATCCTGACCCTAACCCCCTTTCAGTCCTAACACCTCCCAGCTGGGAAGAAACAGGTTAATGCTGTTATGATCCGCCTTTATAGAGTAATTGTGCAATAACACAATTTGTGGAGAATGAGACTTGTGTGATCTGAAGTAAAAGACAAAAATCAACTCTTCCAACTAACTAGCTGCCCCTGTAATCTTAATAATAACCCTGGGAGGTCTGAAAGCTTGTTTTTTCCCACTTTAATGATATGTTATATTAATAAAAGATAATCGCTTCTGTCCATAATTATTCTACAAAACAGGGTCAGTGCAGCTATACACACCATTTCTTCATGTACAATAGTGAAAGTCATCCATGTTCATTGTGACGTTTTGTTGTAAAGCAATTTTGGCAATGCTGTTAGACAGAGTTGTTACAGTGTATCTTGTGAATAGGCTGTTGCTTTCTTTTCTGGAACGAATTATTTTAAAGCAATTCTACAGTAGTAACTGACATTTAAATACCATAAGAACATGGAATGCCTGTTACATACTCATGAAAAAAAACAATAAAATAGTAGTTCACGGTGAAAAACAAGCAACATTTTTTTTTAAATAAATCGTTTTTGACATTATCAAGTTTCGCCCTTAGAGTGATGTATCTTTTTTTATGCTTGTAATTTCCTTTACTTGAATTATGTTAATCACTTTTCCATGTCTGTATTATTATTGTATTGTTCAATTGTACAGAGTTGCCTAATTAGTGGTACTTTATAAATAAAAATATACATACATACATGTCTCTGGTGTTATTTTATATTGACCTGACTGTTAAATCATTACTACCTGTTTTGTAAGTACTTCCACTAGAATTATTTTCCCCTTCACTCGCTAGTTTTAACTTTTGTATACTGCATAAAGATACCTAATGCCCAACCATATCTATTCCCATCAGCCATCTTTACTGTAGTTTACAATAATTAAGTCGAGGTCAGTTTTTGGGCCAACAATTATGAAATTTGCTATGACCCATGGATAAGTTGAGAGTGAAACTTGAGGTTAGGGTTAGTTTGCACTGGGAGCTTTGATTTTTGGAAATGATAATAGTAGATGACTCTCCCACACAGCCCTGAGCAATAGAGGGGGATGGGAAGCAGTGGTCAGTTGTCTGTCTCCGGTTAGGGCCCCAGTTAAACACTGCAGGCTCTGGATCTATATCGGGCATCAGTGCAAAGAAACCCAAATAAAAGGCGGCAGCAGCCCCCCCAGCCCTGTGCAGATCCCCCAGCCCTGTGCAGCCCCCCCAGCCCTGTGCAGATCCTCCAGTCCTGTGCAGCTCCCCCTCAGCCCTGTGCAGCCCTTCCAGCCCTGTGCAGATCCTTCAGCCATGTGCAGGCCCCCCAGCCCTGTGCAGATCCCCCAGCCCTGTACCTCCTCTCCTGTGTGTTCGGCCTTCTCCCCTGCCCATTCCGAATCAGTGTCAGGGTGGTCTTCTTTGTGGTGCAGCTGCCCAGGAGGAGGCCCAGGAGGGTGCCGATGCGAGTCTCCCACCTGAGCTCTGAGCGCTGCCTTCTCCCCTACCTGGTCCAAATCAGTTTCAGGGTGGTCTGCTTTGCGGTGCGGCTGCCTAGGAGGAGGCCCAGGAGGGTGCCGATGCAAGTCTCTCACCTAAGCTCTGAGCGCTACCTTCTCCCCTGCCCGTTCCAAATCAGTGTCAGGGTGGTCTGCTATTTGCGGTGCGGCTGCCCAGGAGGAGGCTCAGGAGGTGCTGGTGAATCATATTTCATTACCTTCCGGAAGCCGCACAAGCATGGAGCCGCAAGTAGATTTTTTTTTCCTGAGTACCGTATTTACTCGTGTATAAGTCGAGTATACTATTTTACATGATTTTTTTAACTTAAATTTCTCGACTTATACACGAATATATACGGTGTACATAAATAAAATAATTAAAGTAAAATATGTTTGGCATGGTATAAAATTTAATTTATTGGGAGTCTGGCGATTTTGTTTGAAATATTAGTTTTCTGTCTAGTCATACAATATAAATATTTTGAGAACTGTTGTATATGGATGAGTAACGCAGTTATCTCCTCTGTTGTTTATGTTCATTGTTTGGCTTGTTTGATTGCATCACTGACAAAGTCACTTAATATGAATTGAATTACAATGTATTCACAGTTTGGAGGAGAGTCCATCATTTTCAGTAGTAAAATTAGATTACATGCTTGCTGTCGTGTTCGGCTTTCAGGCTTTGCTAAACAATATAGCATTTGCAGACAAGGTAGATGAAATATTTATGAAAGGATTTATATTTTCCTATTTTTCAATACATTGTAAATTGCATGAATTCTAGTGGACCCAATATACAATATAATACACAGTATGTACTGAATAAATGACATTTGTCACAGATACAGTTTGATGTGACAAAATAATCAATGTTCTTGAGCTATACTTATCTTTTTGTCAATAGGAATACTCTAGTTAAAATGAAATGCAAGTTATTCATATCATTTGTGGACATATACTACTGTGTATCCAAAAAGTAATTTTTTTTTCATTTTCTTTAATTCCCTTATAGTGCATTCAAATTGTATGCAGATTGTTCACAATTAGTTCCCCTACAGTCTTATTTTCACCAAAATAATTTTTAACAAATCTTTTTTTCTAGGGACTTCAGCTAGAAAGACTTGATTTTGCACAATAACACTGCTAAATAGCATTTATTTCTTTAGTGCAAGTTGGGTTTTTGAGTACCTTCTTTCCTTTTCTGTTGACCTATACATTGCAGAGGCTTTTTATGATCATCAATATTAGTTAATTTTTTGGTTAATGCAAAGAGTGCTAAAACGCAGTACATACAAGTTGCATGACCGCCACCCAATTTTGGGGATGCCACTGCCAAGTAGTAAAATTCAGCTCTGATGTTGCCTGAAAAGCTCTTGGTATAATGGGTGCAAACTGTGTTTCTGCTAAATGTGCTTTTATGTGATGGCAATGGGAAAATGGTATAAACACAGCTGTATACTATCTGATAGACGAGCCCCGAGTGTTGACCACTTGGAGAAACTAAGTCCCAAGTGAAAAAAGTGTGAAAACAACTGACACATACAAATACCCATAATGATTGTAATAGTCTAGGAACTGTTACATTGCCATGAAAGTGAGATTTATTGTATGTATGTATAATTTTATTTATAAAGCGCCACAAGTTTACGCAGCGCTGTACAATTCAGCGATACAAGTACAATACAAATAAGGGAAAAGTGCATTAAACAATATAAGTAAAATATCACAAGGATACTTCACTTTAAGTGCTAGGTTGTGATTGACACAAGAGGTTGGAGGTCCCTGCCCCAAGGAGCTTACAATCTAAGTAAATAATCTAAGTATTCAAATTTATCAATGCTCTACAAGGCTGTGTAAATGATATAGTTTGAATAGTAAAAGATAAATCTGCTCACTGAACTTTCCTTTACTACCTTCTTTAACAACAGGAGTGACTGTATAACTATCATTAATTTGAAACATTCAGAAACTAAGATTTACGAGTGGACGCATGGCCACAGTAACCTTTTATAGTATATTGTCAGTGTTACTGACATGTTATATTATTTACACTTTATTATTGGATTGATCTGTTAATCCTTCCATGAAATGTGATGCTTCTGTGCGGATCTACAAATAAGAATTAAAGTACAGAGAGTGAAACAGATGCTGTTTAATGGGTCATAGTTGCACACTGTATGCTAAACACTTACTGTTTGAATTGATGAATTTTGTACTTTAACACATCAGTTGTTTGTTGCTCAGTTTTTCACGCCGACACCTTATTTGTGTAGGTTGGGTGTCAGTGTCTGTGAGAAGAAGCAAATGTACTTGGAATAAAAGTCTTTATGTAATCTTGTTTTCATTGAAATGTTGGATAAGCAAATACCATTAAGATTTAACAAAGCAGGGAAGCCATGGGGAAGCAAAGCAATTTTTGTAAGTGGCACAATCATCTGTGTAGCCTTTGGGAGAAATGTTAATGTGGTACTTTTTTTGCGTTTGAGGATATGCAGCTTCCAAAAAATTATTAAAAGTACAATTGCTTGCCTTTGCCTGCAGCAGGCTTTAGTTTTACATGTTTTGTTAATGAGCAATACACACGGAGTGGAAAACGACCACTCTGTATATATATATTGGGCAAAACACAAACCAAGCTCTAAGCAATCACACAAAAAAGTGTTAAATCCATTTCATAATTAAAGCAAAAAATGGATGTTTCAAATGTTTATTTGCTTTACATACTAATTGTTTCTGACTTTAAACATGGCAATTCAGCCTATGACTATGCGCGCAAAGGTGTCTGGTCATTTAGTGGGTGTGGCTTAAGGTACCAAGCATTCTGTGCCTATAAGCTCCTGAGATGTAAATCTGGCACTGTTGAGGCTTGTTTTGAGTTACACGAATGCAATGATATTTATAGAATGCTTCACATATATCTGTGTTTGAAAGTGTATTTACAATGACATAAACTATTTATGTACTTTTTAATGCCCAGCAAATGCACTGCTGTACGCAAACGTAACATCAAGTTCCTTTATATGAACGAATTTGATTAGGTGCTCTGTTCCATCCTATGTAATGTACCTAATATAGACAAGAATGGAACATTTACATTTCCTTATGTGCTATGACGAGTAGCGGGAGCTGTGCTTAAAGAGCAGCAAAGCTTGTAAATCTTTTGGAACATTTCATCTTTCCTGCCAATCTTTATCAAGCTATGGGGAAGGTTTGTTTTCAGACTCTTTTTGCAATTGAATCTTTTGAAACAATAGGGCAAATATGATTACTTTCTGCTTCTAAAGAAATAGCTCACACTGCTCTGGAAGAGACACAGCGGGAAACATGTCTGCCGAGTCATATTACTTCATTGGGAGTTTGGACTGAAGCACAGAATGAGGAAGCTAAGATGTGCATTTATGAAGGCATTTCACCAGCTGTCTTTTTCCAATGCTGTTACTGGGTAGTTGCTATTATAACTGGGATAAAAAAAGCACTTTGTTTTGCGTCACTGCTGTTTTAACTTTACCTCATGCAGCAAAAAATCCACCCCTGGGTAGATAACCTTGTCTATACACTAAGAATAATGAAACACTGAAAAGAGACTTTAATAATGTTTCCATTGAGAACTGTGTAAAACTATTCATGCAGTGCCAAATCCAGTATCTCAACTTAGGGGAAAAAGTTGTATTCTATATTAGTTATAGTTGTATACTAAAATTGTTCATTGTAGATTCAGTGCATTGTTTTAACAATTCAGTAGATGACCACAAGTTATAAATTACAGGGATCTTTGAGACTCTAACAATATATTATATGAAATTCAAAACAGAACTTACAGTATATTATACGGCGGCCATCATAGAGAAATGTCTGTGCAATATTGTTCCCCCCTTTAAAATAGTTATTTTTTTAATTTCTTTATGAGACATTTGGAAGAGACAAGATTTTGGCTTTGCTGTAAGCACCTATAAACTTGATGGTCTCTGTTGTGTAAAAATATCTTTCTTTCTTTATTTTTTACCTATGGACCTTGCTTAGATTTCTAAATCAGACAGCCAACTTCAAGAACGTTTGGTTCTATAAATAAAGTTTTATTTGACTCTTTGAAATGGAAATGAGGTTACGCTGCACTATGATTAGAGAGATAATGCTTTTAAGGACACTTAAATCTCGTATTCAGGAATACTTAAAAAAAGTTGAAATAATGCAGCTAAATGTATTCAAGTTAAAGAGAAGACAGAGCATACATAATGCATTGCAGAACTTTGTTATAGACAAAAATCATGAAATATTACAGGAATACTTCTGAAGGCCTGTTCAGTCAGCAGGAATAGTGATTCAGACAAAAAACCTTATTGACTAAATAATAATGCCAAATAATTGGACATAGCTCTGAATTTGCATTTAATCACCTCTTTCTCATGTTCGCTTATTCAGCAAACTGCGTTGTGGTGAATACACAACAAATGATAGTTATGACCTTATGGAGCACGTCACACAGGTACTTCTACTACTGACTAAGTGGCAGAGTATGTCGAATGAGTGAATGCAACAAGATGTGCTGCTCTGAAGTCATCTGTAAGTGCATATGCCTAATGCCACAGAAATGTTAATATTATTCCTCTGAAACGTTTCAGTCATCCTGCTTCTTATTGGGGAATGGCTTGGTCTCTTTCTCATTATTGAGTTTTATGCACCCTTGTCAGTCTGACCCAGTCAGTCCTATTGCTTTCATGCAAGTGCATTGTATTATTTGTTATGTAATTCAATCACATGTTCTGGCATTTGGTTCTGTAGCAGACTATAACTCTGGTGTAACTCTGCTAGTTCTATAATTATAGTGTAATATGGAGGCCTATATATTCACTACTTCTTAATTATAATTTTGATGTGGTTACATGTTGCATTAAGGCAAACTTGTTTTGTTTTATTCAACTTGGTTCATTTGCAGTTTTAGTGCCATCAAAATGACACAAATAGTAATCCAGTCATGGTTGTGCCAAAACTGAGGTAAATTCCATTTATCTCTGAGTTTTCAGCAAGCTCTTGGCAAGTCATAGTTGACAGGTAGTGGTTGGTCCACCATTCTACTGTACAGTGTTGTTCAGTCAACCATTCTGCTATTATAATCTCAGTGACATTCTACTTTCACTAGTTTGGTTTGCAACGTTTATATACAGCTGTCTGCTTCTCACTGATCCTATGATAATATTTCAGAAGTCTTTGCACAGGCTTGGCTTCAAGGAAAGAAAGTGAGGAGAAATAAAGCATCTTCTTGTAGAGGGAGTAAATGCAGCAATTCAAGATTAAACTACTTAGATTCATACGACAATCCTAAAACTAGCATTTTCTCTTTTTTTGATGCAGAAAAATCTAGAAAACTTCCTGTAAACTTCTACATCTGATTTGACCTGTGAGGTACACCCATGTTCTCACTTTGGTGTGTGTGTGTGTGTGTGTGTGTGTGTGTGTGTGTGTGTATTTTCACAGTACAGGAATAATGCCAACTTTTACCATTTTTTGAGGATTGTGTGGTTTTGATCTGAAAAAAGTATAGCACCACTCCTGCCTAGAGAATTTGGAAAATGTACTTACAAAGCAGCAGTTCTCAACCTGGGGGTTGCGACCCCATTAGGGGTCAAATGAAAATTTGCCAGAGGTCACCTAAGACCCCATCTTTATGACGTAGCAAAGAAAATAATTAATGAATGGGGTCGCCCAATCACAGGGAATTGTACAAAAGGGTCATGGTAATATAAAGGTTAAGAACCACTGTTATAAAGGCAGAGTATCCTTGTCAGCCATCCACCTTGAAGCATGATCAACCATATAGTAGCTCTCCACCTCCCCCACTTTTCAGCACACACAGCTGTTTTATTTTGAAGCTGAGAATAACTTGTCTCTATCATCAGAGGTTTTAGATCATTTGGTAACCAGAGGAAACTGAAATGTCATTATAAACCATCTACTATTTCAGAATAAGCCTTAATTAAATTAATAAAAGGTCCATTTGACATGCAAATCTTGATGGAAAACACTTGACAGTCTGTCAATTAGAAGAAACTCATTCATCACTAGATTGAAATAAGCTATTTACCTTTTTTTTAATTAAAATACACCCTGTCATATTAAACTAAACAAATTATACTGAAAGATCAATCACTTTCATTATGGCTATGATGGGTGTATGTGGGTGATTTTTACATGGAATTGGAGAAAAATGGGATTTATGTTGATATTTTGTAAACAGCACTGAAATAACATATTCTGGAAACAAACAAACTATACAAATTCTAGATATACTGTAGATACCCAATATAGCACAGTATCTAAACCTAGGCTAGCTCAATCCCTGGGATAGAACCAACTTACTAAATGTAAAGGCACAGATTACATTAAAGGCTTGTTCAAACAATTATCTACAGAGAATTCACAGTGGTTCACATTGTGAATATAAAAGAGTTTTATTTTTGTAAGCAATTTACAAAAATAGGTGTAATTGTATTAACTGTGCTTTATTAATACAACATGTCTCTCTCACTTTATGACTGAGATACAGGCTATATAACAGAAAGATTTATCCCCAGAGCCTGCCAGTGGCAATGATGTCATAGAAAATCATTGTTTTCATTAGTACTGAACTGCCCTATCTTTAAATAATTTGATCTCTCAAATGTTTGACCAGCTTTTCGGGCTCACATAGGAGGTTAATGGCTAAAATCTGAATTGTTGCATAAAGGTGTAAATTAGTCAGCTAAAGACAGTCACAATAGACTGCTACCGTCGCAGTCATGGCTTTACTATGGAAATATTGTCACAGTTGCAACATTAAAATTGTCGCAATGACAACTTTACAATGGAAAAAATTGTCATGGTCGCGGATTTGCTATGGGAATCCGCTGTTTGAGAATTCAACAGTTGAATTCTCACTTTAATCAATAGCACCTTAGGGTCTCCTTAAAGGGGCTTGGAGCTGCCAAACTACAGGGGTTGGACAATGAAACTGAAACACCTGGTTTTAAACCACAATAATTTATTAGTATGGTGTAGGGCTTCCTTTTGCAGCCAATACAGCATCAATTTGTCTTGGGAATGACATATACAAGTCCTGCACAGTGGTCAGAGGGATTTTAAGCCATTCTTCTTGCAGGATAGTGGCCAGGTCACTATGTGATGCTGGTGGAGGAAAATGTTTCCTGACTCGCTCCTCCAAAACACCCCAAAGTGGCTTAATAATATTTAGATCTGGTGACTGTGCAGGCCATGGGAGATGTTCAACTTCACTTTCATGTTCATAAAACCAATTTTTCACCAGTCTTGCTGTGTGTATTGGTTCATTGTCATCCTGAACCATTGGATGCACATGATCCTCCAGAATGGTTCAGTAGTCCTTGGCAGTGAAGTGCCCATCTAGCACAAGTATTGGGCCAAGGGAATACCATGATATGGCAGCCCAAACCATCACTGATCCACCTCCATGCTTCACTCTGGGCATGTAACAGTCTGGATGGTACGCTTCTTTGGGGCTTCTCCAAACTGCAACTCTCCCGGATGTGGAGAAAACAGTAAAGGTGGACTCATCAGAGAACAATGCATGTTTCACATTGTCCACAGCCCAAGATTTTCTCTCCTTGCACCATTGAAACAGACGTTTTGCATTGGCATGACTGACCAAAGGTTTGGCTATAGCAGTCCAGCCGTGTATATTGACCCTGTGGAGCTCCCGACGGACAGTTCTG
>WMED01001889.1:0-21409 GCA_019650415.1 Pipa parva
TTTCCAGTGGAACAGAATTTTAAAAAAGTAACCACATAGGAAAAACTCAAAATCTCTAAGTAAAGTCTCAGAAAGATTTAGCTTAGTAAGACTGGATGGTCCATCCGAGTAGGACAGGAGAAGTGTCTGACTGGTTGAATCTGGAAACTGTATAGAAAGTTATTAGCATTCCTGGGGGCGCTGTAGCAGTCAGCAATTTCACTTACCTTCACGGTGCAGAGAATAGTTTTAAAAACAATGTGGGGATTTAGAACATGTGAAATATAGAACAAACTGAACCTCTATGTATGGTAAACCTTTCAACGTCGTCTCTTTTAGAATTCCCAGAAACGTTATTGATAGCAAAAATGTTAGAAACAAAATTTCTAGAAACACCCTAATAAAAAAATAACACAGAATTCCTCCTTAATCCTGTAACATAAAGCTATTAGGAAGTATTAGTTTATATTCAAAACAAAGAACTATTTAACTATAATTAGCTCTAGTGTCTAACGCCTTACACATGACAATAGCTCAATGTTGTAGGATTAAGCTGTGTTTTAACTGTTTTTTAAGTTTTATTTCTCTGTTTTACAGTGTGTGTATACATACATACATACATTTGTCCCACAGTATAAAGATCTTGGAATTCCCATTCATTGTTGTTTGCAATATTTAACATGGTACCCAGTCACTACTGCTATAAAATTTTGTAGGGATTTAGTTCATATTCATATTGCAGATCTTTTTCTATCAATTCTCTAGGTAAGTTCTGTACACATTTGTGTTCCCTCTCTACCAGAAAGGGTGGTGATTCCCCTAGGATTTCAGCAAAGCGTCTCAACAGGAGAAAGGGCCTTTAGGGGATATCCTGTAAGTCTGGAGGTGCCAGGACACCCTGGGGTGGAAAAAACCCAGGCATTCATTGTTGGATCTCAGAACAGCAAGTGAATCCTATGTATATGTTCAGAGATTGGAATGTCCACACAGAGCTGCTCCTGAATCCTATTGCACTTCAGAGGGGTAACTATACACTGAATGTATATAGTGTATATAATGTATTAAGCATTTGTTAACTAAAGCAAGTGATGTATGAAGATCTATTTGTGTGTATATGTAAATAAACAGTTGTGGTTGTTAAGAAGAATCTCTGGCGCCCAAAATTTATAAGTAAAAGGTACAGACACTACTCCAAATGTAAGAGGGGCCTACTATCCTGGGGTGACTGAGTGCACTGTGGATGAATTTCACCAAATTAATGCATGTAAAAGTCAAGAGAAGTTCAAATAACATTACATATGGTGCCCAATGTGGGGCTCGATAGTGCTGTACGAGAAGAGAAAGAATCGCCATATTGGGGGTTTCTGTGATTCTTTACCCCATAACACAATGCAGGAATGTTTTCCCGGGCAAAATGTGTCTCTTATTCAACATCTCATTAACTTTACGGTTTTCCAGCAATGGGGGTTTTACATGCCTTATGCCCCAGTAGAGATCTATGATAAGGTGGCTGATAATTCTGAGGCTTGTGTTACAGAGCCGACAATTTGCAAGGAAAAAATGCTTCCTAATTGTTTAGCTAATTCTAATGCTCGGCAGAGAGCTGAAGATAGGAAATATATTGCCAGTGTGGAGCACTCATGGTGGTATGGCTACATCATCATGAAGCATGTGGTTAAATTAATGAGGAAGTACACTCCATCTCCTTATTTGTTCTCCATAGATATTCCTTTGCCTGTGGGAGGATATGTGGAAAAACCTCACCCCAAGTATTATATCACATTCAAGGACACTACAGACAGATTCCATCACCTTATTTAAAGGTGCACCTTCAGGTTGAACTCTGGGGGGGAGTTCTGCATGTTGTGCCTGTTAGAAATATATCTTTAAAATGCAAAGGAATATGTTACCTTTAATGTATAGAATATCTTTAAGTAAAAGTAAATTGTGTATCTTTAATGCTTCTGCACGTACAAGCAGCAGATGTTTGGAAAAATGTGCTGGAAAAGTAATATGCTGAGTATGTACAATATTACTAGCGAGGTAAAAATGTGAAGGTTTTGAAATGGTTTCTAATCATTCTTTCTTCCAGGGAATGTACCCTGCAATGAGTCTAGTGTGGCAATGGCTAACCTATGGCATGCAGGGCCCTCTCTGTGGGCACATGCGCCGTCGCCACCGCTGCTATCCTTGATCCCCAAGGTGAGCAAGCGCTCCTTCAGTGCAGGCCGCAGACCTGACAGTTTTCAAGAGGGCTCTGCATGCCATAGGACAGCCGCGGCAGAGCTCCTCCCCTGACGCAGGCACGATATGTCACTCAAAAGCGCCTGTACTTCAGGGAAAGCCATCACTGGTCTAGTGTAATATTGTACTATTAACTAACTATTCTTCTTCCAGGGAGTGTATCTGGAAGGCAATAAAAAAAGGTATAATGGCACACTGTTTCTCTTCCAGGGAAAAGGATATGCAAATGTTATAAGGTGAAAATGTGACCGCCATCAAGTGTCCTTTAGTAAAATAGTAAGGATGATTGAGGGGGTTATTCACTAGAGTCTGAATTCTTGTGTATAGGTGCGAATTCGCCAGATAAAGACAGTCACAATAGGCTGCTACTGTCGCAGTCGCATCTTTATAATGAGAATATTGTCACAGTCGCGACTTTATTATGGGAAAATTGTCGCAATCTTAACATTAAAAAATTGTTGCGACTTTACAATGGGGAAATTGTAGCGGATTTACTATGGGAATCTGCTGTTTGCAAATTCGACAGTCGAATTCGCACCTTAGTGAATAACCCCCTCTGAGTCTCTTACCTGAATATGTAATGTATTTATTTTGGTAATAGAATAACAGCATAATGAAATCATATTTAGAACTTTAAGGATGAGAGTACCCTTAACAATGTTCCTATAAAGTGCTGCTGTGCACCAGCTGTTTCTCTTCACAGAAAAGAATATACAAACTGTTATATAGTAAAATATATGCAGAGTTAAATGCAAAATATGCCATATAAGTGTTCCTAAGTAAAACCATAAGGTTGTAGGTTCACTTATGTGTTTTCATGCAATGTGTCTGCTAAAATGAAATGATAAGGTTGCTAAATCCCTTAGCTTTAATATTATATCTAATATAGTGATTCTCTGAAGGTTAGTAGATTACCAATATGATAGTAATATTCTTTCCTAGGAAAGTTTGTACCCCTAAATGTAAAAGAGAGAAATGTATTATTGTGTATTATTAATGTACGACTGATCCAATTTTCATTCAGGAAGGTGTGCCCTGATTGTACAAGAAAATATGGGATGGAGTTTAAGTAAAGTTTAAAAATTAAGAGGTTGTAAGCCAAAAGGTTACAATTTCCTTCCATGAAGTGACTGTATGGAAATGGAAATGGAGGTATTTTGACAACCAAATAGTTGAGGATTTACCCATACCATTGTATACACCACACAGCAGTTAATTTCCACTGCAGAAAATGTTGGTACAAGATGATAAAAATTGAAATGAGGCCAAAGCAGTATTACCTGCAACTACAGTGAATTCGCCGCTTGTAAGAAAGCAGTGGGCAGCAGTCACAATCCATTTTTCATTTATAATTGATCCACCACAAAAACCCTCTTTTTTCATGTTGACTAAGTGAACCTGTGGAGACAAAGAAAAAAATATATACATGTTCTACTAAAATGGGAACTAAAGCCTAATAGATATTTCAGCTAGACGTCTTATGGACCTTAGAATCTTATGCAAAAAGCTGTAGAACATACCCAAATGTACAGTAGCCCTATGAGACAAACGATAAATGCCTGTGAAGTTGTCAGCTGGGCAGCTCCATGTTTGGCTGTACTGTCGACACTGCACATGCTCAGTGTGCTTTGTCTCCTGTAGGTGTACCCTAATTAGGGTCTAATGGAAAATAACCTTGCTATAAACTCATAATAAAGCTATCAATTAAATCTGATATTGAAGTCAAATTAATAATAAAGAAATATTGAATTATTTTTAAATAAAACAGAAGAAACTATTCCTGCATTTAAGGGTTACCTCTTATTTATTTAAAAGAAAACACTTTTAATATCCTCAGTACAACTGGTTGTTAAAATACTTTAAAGGGGAACTATTGTCAGATTACATCTTTACATATGCAGTACTATACCATAGTGAGAAGTATTTTTCTCCAGTAGATGTTTCATCTGAAGCAGAGAGCAGCATTTATTAGCAGCATTTCAAAACTCCAGCACCAGGAAATGTGTGTGATATAACTGTAAATTCAAGAAGAAAAAGCTTCCTGACTGCTATTGGTGAAGCAGTGTGCTGACCGTTTGGCCTCAGCAGTTTTGTTTACATTCCTGGAATGCAGGAGATTACAGAAACTTGGATGCGGGAAAGCTAACTTGTGTGCAGTCACTAAGTAGTAAGTAGGGCAAAAATGTCCAGGAGACGGTAACCCTTAATGGAGAAATGGCTATACACGTCCCACACATACTCCCTGGTGCAGGAAAATTCCAGTGCTGTTTCATCTGAAGCAGGATGATTTATTACACCTCTACTGGGGAGAAACACTAAATCTAAAATAAATATACATATTTAAGTATAAAATATAAATATTGCAGGGCTGATAGGCCATTAGCACATTGTATAGCCGGACTGAAAACCATTGCAGTCTATAGTGCAGTCTCAGAGCACATTAGTAACAAGCGTTGCAGTGTGGGGAAGGGTATGGTTAGTTTCTGGTAAATACATCATATGAAATTGCAACTTTTTATGCACAATCCAAATTCCACAGTGCAGTGATCTGGGCTATAAGTTAGATTTATTTACCAGTTGTAATAATATTGTTAAGTCAAACTATTTTCCCCCAGTCCCTGATAAGTACAGACTGAGCATGTGCAGGGTCGCTGGACAAGAAGAAGGGAATAAAGATGTCTGCCTCCAGTGGCAACTTTATAGGCATCAGTGTTCACTTGCTGTTGGGCTGGTGCACTTATGGGCTGTTTTATTAAGCCCTATACACAAGGCACATCATTTTTAGCCTAAGTTTTGCCGAGGCTGTTGTTGCCCTCTAACATGGATCATGGGTAGGGTGGCCATATCTAATCTTCTTTATGGGACAACTATGAAAAATGCCTTCTGCAGGCTTTGTACTTAATCTGCTTATGTGTAGGTATAAGAATTAATGTATATTGCCTGCCCCATGACCTTATTGTTCCTATAAACACACAACTAATTTCTTCATTTAGGTCTAGTTGAAGGTAAAGATCCAAATGTAACCTTCAGCCTCCACAATAGCTTCACAGACATGCTATGCTGTATGGCCATTGTTGTAATAATAGATCTTTAGGGCCCTGTGCTGAATTTGAGTCTGGACCCCTTCTTTGCTACCTAATCACACATGTACAACAATCAATTGCATCATGACCTGTGCTTAGACAAAGTCCATCCCTTTTATATGGGATTGTGCATTGTCCCTTGCATCCTGCATATTTCTTTACAACTGTGCTGGAGGAGTTTTACTTGTTACCTGCTGAAACCCCTCAGGTCTATAACCTTGGGAACACATGGGACATAGGATCTACTAGATAAGCAGTACAGAGAATAAAAAGCATTTTGTGGAGTTCCTGCTGTACTGCCACAAGATGGCAGCACAGATTTTACAAAAACTGCCATTGGCAGGAAAGTATTCTGTTTTGCATTCTATGATGTGCCATCTCTCAGACAAAACAGCTTGTTTGTCTGTCCTGTGTTCTGAGCAATTAATTAAGATATCTGAGAACAAGCTGCTCCCTCTCTTTTCTATTACATGTTTTATACACAGTCTTTTGTTTAGTGCTTAGAATAGTTACATTAAAAAACAAGTATATGACTTCAAACCATGACATTGAATTTATTTTCCAGACTCATTTTGTCCTACACCTGAAGGGCATATCTCTGCCACTGCTTGCCCAGTACATCTTGCTGGTTGGGATGGGCATGTGCTGGTAATAGCCCTAGCTTGTATCCACTCTGTAAGTGACCTTACTGTGATGGGACTCAAACTGGGTGATTTCTCTTGTGTTTTAAGACAAATAATCTCCATTTATTTGAAATGAATCTGTATGCATATAGTTACTCCTCCTCAGAGCTGCCTTCAAAATTTAATGGGCCCCCCCACAACCTGACCAATGGGGCCTCATTATTGTTTGTGCCACAGGAGTGCGGAGTGAGACACTATTTTCCCTACATTGACAGCGCAGTGCTGTTAGCAGAGTGTGGGACCCAGTCTGTTGTCAGTGGCACTTGAACACTGGATTGAGGAGTTGTAATCTGTTTCATATGAATTTAAAATTGTCCCTCAGATTCTACCGACATACCAATCCCTGAAAACAGGTGGAAGTCCTACTGTAATACCTGACACCTGTGGGGGAGACGAATTAAGCATTCTGATGGGTTTGTTAATGTAAGGATAGAATAATAAAAGTTGCTCACACATAGAAACTGGTATATAATCAAGTATTTTACTGACCAGTGGAAAGCAGTGACAAAACACCACTGGTCAGTATCCTTATATTGTATGATTCTGGGAGCTACAGTCTGGCTCACATGAAAGCAAGCACTACACCCTGCTTAGACATCATTTGGTGTGCGTTTATACCTTCTCTCTATCTATAAATACATTATTAATATAAACTGGGGCCAAACTGAATATTATGCTATTTAGCATAGGAATATCCGAGTACTGGTTGTTTCATCTCATTACACACTCCGAAATCAAAATAACACATTCTGAATCTGAGATTCATGTGAGACTTTTTGTATACAAATATTAAAAAAATGATCACTTATAAATCAAAGATAATAGCACTTTACCTGCCAAGGGAATTCACCTTTCAAACTATCAGTCCCACCAACAATCCTGACATTTGGATCTTCAGTTACAGGTACAATGATTGCTGCATCTGGCTGGTGTTGTCCATGTTCTGTGATGTTGTGAGGAATGATGCTGGAAAAATTGGAGTCTTCAGAACTCAGTAATCCTCGGATTTCTTCTTTAGGTAGGGCTTCAGGTGAGCTAATTTTTCCACATGGGTATGGCACTATATAAAAATGAATGTCAGTGTGTGACATCTAGATAGTCTCCAAATGAAGGGGAAGAAATTATTCTTTAGTAATCTAGTCAATAGACTTATACATCTATGTCAGGGTTCGGGAACCTTTTTGGCTGTGAGAGCCATGAACGCCATATATTTTAAAATGTAATTCCATACAATATGTTTAAAACTACATAAGCCCCCTGCAGTGTGTGAGTGTGGGATACCAGCAAGGTTGTTGATACAGTTACTGGTTCCCCGTTATCTGTATTCTATTTCTTCAGTGTTGCCACTCTGTACCCTGGTTTTCAGTTACTTTCTTGGGTCTCTGTTTGATTGTTGCGGGTTTCCACGCCAATAGGATCTCTGCCTCCTGCAAGTATGGGTCCTGGTCTTTCTGGGTCCCTGGGAGGCGGGTGCTATCCCTTTCTCTGACTGTAAGTCTGGATGGCCTGAGTCTCTCACCATTTTGCTCAGTGTCTCTAAAGATGTTGTCTGTGTTCTGGCGAGGTTGGTCTCTCCACATCAGGTGATGGTCCTGTACTCCTGCTGTTGGCGTCTGGCCCTCCAGGGAGAAAGAAACTTTAGCTGCCACTTCCTGCAGTAATTGGAGGTTGGTGTGTTCTTTATTTTTGTTTTCTCTCCTTTTATTTCTCTTTTTTTCCTGCTACTTGATGGGTTTTTCTAGCGGAGCTCTTAAAAGTGTGGCTATGCTGATGGCCCGCCTCCTGGAAGTCCCATGTTTTATCATTTTAACGTTATTATTATTATTTTTTTATTAAAGATTTGTCTCCGAGCCAGGTGCAGCCATCAGAAGAGCCACATGTGGCTCACAAGCCATAGGTTCCCAACCCCTGACCTATGTGTTCATTTTTACCAACAGCCCCAAAACACTGTTTGGGATATTAAATAAATATGTTAGCTACTAAAATATGCATTGAAAAATGACTACATAGCACATATTATGCAAAGAACATGTAAGCATTGTCAGGCATATAATAATGTCAAAAGGTTTGTGGTAAAATCCATTTTCCTGTTAAGTTCTGTAGACCATTCATACAATAAATCAAATAGAAACACAATTTCCAATTCAAATGCATGCTGCAGATTGCATTAGATTTTAAGCAGCATTTGAATGTATGATTAATCAGCACTGCAGAAAGTTATATTCACATGGTGCTGGTTTAATAGGGATTGTCGAGCAGCACTAGGTTAAGATAGTATCACTTTTAAAAACTGCAACCCATGAAATACAGATGATTTTTGATTTATAAAGAGTTTGTGCATACATATATAAATATATATACTATGCAAAATCAGTTGTAGTCTGTAACATGCATCAAAACTGATTACTAGTACCACTAGTCAGTACCACTGCATGTGCATTATATATGTGGTTGATTTTAATAAGATGGAGTGAAATCCTAATCTCTTAGGGCGAAATCGATCAAATTGGTCACATATTCACCATATCCCAGAGTTAGCTCAATATGAAAACACTGAGAAGTGGTGAATGAATGTAAATTCATACCATCACGTGACTATTTGGACTTTAGTCAATAACCCCCTAGGGATTTAGACGTCATTACATAAAAACATGACCTATAAGTATCCACCTGATTACTGCAGGAGCCAGGATTTCTAATTTCTTAATAAAAAGGTTCTTATTTAAATGTAAAAACAAGATAAGTTTAAAATCCTTTATGGATATTCCTACTGTTATTGATCAAAAGACTTATATAATATCACATGTGTACAATTAATTTATTTGATATATGATCAGTTAATGGTGTTGGTTGCAAAAATGTACCTGTCTCCACACATGTCCTGCCATCTTCTCCTAGTGTGTACCCATGGGCACAGGAACAGACCACCTTCTTAATAGGATCATCCCTACACATATGATCACATCTTCCATTCAGAATGGAACATTTTACAGGCAATTCTAAATGAGCAGAAATGCACCAAATAATGTGTGATTAAAAAATGACAACATTTATTTAAATATTGCAATGGATTTTGACAAAAAAACTATGCCGATATGCTTGGAAGGTGCTTTAATTTACAGAAATACCATACAAATGTGTAAGACAGCCAAATAATGAAATCAAATGATTCTGAGGCAGAAAACTGAAAATTTGAGAAAAATGAAGTACCGGTATTTGTAATTAAAGTGCAATGCTCACAATGGTAATGGGCAAAACAGGCAAGTACAGTAATCAATTACTCTGCAAAGTAGACCTCATATTTCTGTTATTTACAATATCATATTCTTAAATGCCACTGCAGTATACTGATTATCTCCAGAACTTACCCATGATCGTTGTGAGATAAAACACTTAAGGGGTTATTCATCAAAGTCCGAATTCTCCTTGCATAGTATTTCCGCATCTGTTCGCATCAATACGATTAGGAAGTCGTGAATTCATTTCCTCTTATTCATGAAACAGTGGACAGCGTCAGATGCCGTTGCATGTGTAGTCAGTTGCACTATAGTACAATGAGTCATGTGAAGTGAGCAGAACTCCTCTAATGAAGGGCAGTGACTGTACTAACTGTATATAAGTGAAAAATACTTATTTTTATATGTCATCTAGTGCCTAGTTCATGTTTAATAGTAGACTAATTTAGTCGCAGTCGCCATTGTTACTTTTGAATGAGTAGTCTCCTTATGCAACACTGGAGCCCTGCAATCAAACCCCTCAATTCGCCACTCTGATCTGGCGAAGGTAAACAGGTGAATTCGGAGCAGTACACCCTGCAGTACAACCTGCAGCATCCACTCCTTCAACAGACTCCATCGCATGCTGAATAGCCGAATTACCTATGCATGTGCAGGCAAATTGATGCAAAAGGCTCCGTAAGTCCACGACTGGAGTAAGTGGCAGAATTGGTCACGAATCTGTCACATCGCAGAGATTGCTGAATAAGCGGAGTTTGAGAAGTCACGAATAGACGTGCTTACAGGCATATATGCAACTGTTTGGACTTTGATGAATAACCCCCTTATAGTAGGATTCACTCAACAGTTGAAATTGTTTACAGAGGTATAGTAACCTATAGCAACCAATCAGAAACTGGCTTTTATAATTCATGTTCCTCTTCACCAGTGAATGCCAAATAATTGCTTATTGGTTACTATGGGCTAATGGAATTTTATGAATTCCCTTTATATAGGGAAATTCACTAACCTGGAATTAGAACTAAAATAGATGTTACAAAAATGGAAAAAATGTTTTAACTGTTAAAAGGCTTGTTACTGCAAGGTTTGTTACTACTTAGTGAGTAACCCCCTGGATATAAAGGCACTATCAAAGTTTATAGTGAGATGTTGTGGCACTGCGCTGTCCCAGCTTCTAGCCAATAATTCAATTATGTCAGCCTAAAGTTAAACCTGTTACAAAGCTTTATATCTTGCAGATGAACTAATATAAAGTTTGAGTAATGATAGGCATAGCCATGAAACACATTGTCATAATAACTACTAGAGGGCACTGATGATTTGCTGTAGGTGTCAGAAATCTGATGAGAACTATTGGGCAACATGAAAACATGTTATAAGCAAGGTGCTTTCATTCTGCGTAAACTCCACCTTGTACCGCAGTATATAAATTAAAGGTCTGAGAGAAGGAGAGGCCAAATAACCATTATAAATACTGTGCACTAATCCTGACATGACTTAATAGACAGCTGTTTTACTTACCTAATTCACAGTTCCTTCCACTGTATCCTTGCTGACACCAGCACACATAAGAGCTAACATCATCTATGCAGGAACCGCCATTTATGCAGGGATTTGATAAACACTGGTCTCCATCTATTTGAATGAAATTTTAGCAAGAAAAAAAAAAGATCAGTGAACAGAGCATTTTCCCACTGAATCTGCTGCTATTGTTAGAATAGATCAATATATTATTAGGTTGATCGTATGGACAGTTTAATATTGAAATTGACCAAGGAGCCACAAGAAAATCAAACCTGATCTAATGTATTAAATGCAGAAATTTACATATCCAGACTGTGTGTGGTATATAACAGCAATAGATGGGTTTGCAGAGCATAACATGTTATTTTAAGTAATCTGTTATGTCATCTGTGCTTAAAGTTAGTTATGCTCCAGGAAAAGCAAGGGAGCAGGAGACAGATAATTTTGGTTGCCTTTGTTGATATAACACATTCAGGAATAAATTTCTGTACTATCTTGTGTCTAATTTTGCCACTTGTTTAAGTTATGAATATAAGTAATCTTAGTTACATAGTGAGTTTGAAAAGTACATCAAAAACAGTCATTATATTATTAGTCCTATACAAAGGCACTGGTAGGTTCTGTTATTGGTATAAATCATAACCTTTATACACAGACTCCAGAAGAAATATCTTGATGGTTTATTTAGCGTCATCATACTTGCACCCAGATACATTGCAGAATACTCATCAAATTCATAAACAGTTACAATTCAAAATAACCATCAAATTAAAGCCCACATAGAGTTTAGTGATGATAATTTTATGCAGATAATGTAGTTTTAAATCAGATATACTCAGATACAGTGCCCACTCATACCCAGACATACTCAGTTGCAGAAGAAGACTGTGCTCAGAGATAAGTCACACCCAGACAGAGTGTGCAGGAACAACCAGGTAAAGCAATGTGACATACCCAAATTAGAAATCAGTCTTATCTGGGAACTGTGTTTTATTCCCAATGAGATGGTCACAGAGCCCAGTGTGTAGTGACCCAGAGTTTGGGAACTACTAATATATGCTATAACGTGTATGTATTACTTATTGCTATATCTAATTTCTGCTTTGTAATGTCTTAAACCCTGCACTGAGAAGTGTAGCCATAGTGACCTCTGTTGGGCTTTTGTGATATGTATTTGTGTAAATTTATGCTTCCTGTTGCTGAAGTTAGGGAGTGTGCTTTTTCAGCCAATATGAATACTGTAACACAAGAAGTGAACAGTGAGTCTGGAGAGAGAAAGAAACCAGGCAAGTTGTAGCAGATAAAGAAATTTATCCCCTCCTGGGGTTGCCCAAGCCTGGGCCGAGGATTCTGTCATAAAGATTTTATGATAATATACAACACCTCTTAGGAGTGCACAAGGGACACCTTACCCTGAGAGCTGGGAGAAGAGAATATCCCAAACACTGGAAAGAGTTTATGAGACTCATTTGAAATGGATTGTTATACATGCATTGTAAATATGTACTGGTTATAAGTGAATCCTGTTCCAAGTAAAGTTTGGTTCATCAGCACCCTTCTGTGTCCACCTCCATCTATAATCTAAGGTCTACAATTATACATAAGGTACATTCGCACCTTTATTATTTTATTTTTCTGTATTTAATTTTTATTTGTGTTTAACCCATGGTTTGCTGGAGCCATCAAGGAGGCACCATGACAAGTCCAACCCAGAGGTCACTGGCTTGGCCTACCTGTGCTCAGGTCATTACATTTTGGCATCACGAACAGGATGTACCTCTTGTACTTTCTTGTTTGTCCATGGAGGAAGGAACCACCTTGTTGGGACTTGTTTGCGATCCTCCTTCCCATAATGCATTGCACCATTAATTTTCCCATGCAAAATGCAACGAAACCAATAGGAAGCGTCCAGATGGAGTCCTGGCACCAAAAGTGAAGTCCCTCCCCCAAAGGGTAGATAAAGGAAGCAACCCTTCAGCCATTTTGTGCAGAGAAAGAGAGCATGAAGTTCCAGCAAAATTGTGAGATAACAAAGAGGATGGCTGATTTGAATAAGCAATCAGAGGTTGCAGTTGAGAAGGAGCTTTCTAAGAGAGCACAAGAGAGGTGGTTCTGCCTGGTAGGATCATTTCCAGAGATCCAAAACATGACCGGGTCCCTGTCCCTGAAACCCACATGTAGCTATTGTGTGTTTATTCAATATACTGGCTGGAAGACATGGGATGCCTGCTGCATTCGATGCTACTTCCCAATATTCATAGGAATAGTCACAGAGTTCACCACTGAGGCCGTAGAGGTAGTTACAAGCGCCAGTACCAATAGTACAACAATGCCGGAGAAGGACAGTGCTAACGCTGCAATGCCAGATCCCAGGCAGAGGGTCCAAAGGAGCCAGACATCACCGTGGAGGCAGCAGAGGAGCCTTCTGAGGAAAGTGCAACCACCATCCTGGAGGAACAGTGTGATGACACCCACCAAGTTTCTGGAGAACCAGGGAAAGAGCGGAGTGGCCAGGAGTTCCTGGAGTTACTGTGGACCCCCCAAGCTGATGTTGGGAAGACTGCATACTGGAGTTTCTAGGAAAAGAGTGTACCTGGCTGGAGTGGAAGTGTCAGTAGCTGCAGCGACAGAGAGGCCTCAACCCAATTGGTGGTAAGGCCCCAGGAGTTACCCCCACATTTTGGGCCCATGGTCATTAGCAAGGAAATCCCCCGACTGTTGGGTGTTGCAAGGGAGGTCATGCCCCGAGACCCTTAGGCAAGTGTCCTGCATCCAGAGAGTGGTAAACTTTAGGGTGTTTCAGAAGTGGGGTTACTTTATGCCATATGCCTCGGCCGAGGTATATGACTATGTGACTGACAATTACAAGGCATGGGTTGTACCTGTAGAAGAAATAATTAGAAAGGAGAAAATGACCCCAAACTGCCTCACTAATCCAAATGCTAGAGAAAGGTCAGCGAACAGCCAGAAAATTGACATTATTGAACACTCTCGGTGGTATGGGCGCACTATTCTGCGGCATGTGGTCAAATTAGCAGTGAGGTACACTCCATTGCCCTACCTTTTCTCCATTGATGTGGAATTGCCTGATGGAGGTTACATAGAGAAACCTCAACCTAAGTGCTATATCTCGTTTGAAGACACCCAGGATTGGTTTGATTAACTCATTTAGACAGCCTATTTGCACACAGAACTCCTGGAGGAATGTTCTCATTTTTCAGAGACGTTGGGGAGTAAATTTTAATGTCGCTTGGTTGAAAGTTTTCACTTTTATAAATGTTAAGTGTTTGATAATGCACCAAGATGTCTACACATGAAAGATACAAGTTGTCCTACTTTATGTGAAATGGATAACCACTTGAACTAAACAGAGAAAGAAATGACATAACCAATACAAATTGGACACGTTTACAACTTTTCCAGAACTTGTTTCTCATTCTTCGGACCGGAATTGATTAATTATTTAATGAAAAAAATGAACAAACTAAAATTGTAGATATGCTTTTGGTGACCTGGCCCCTTAATGTCCAATAACAGAAACATAAGAGATTTCTATGAGTCAGTTTGCCTTTTTGTAGTGCTTGATTGCATCTTAAGGAGCCTGGTGACAGGGAAGAATAATGATACGCTTACTCTTTGTGTACATTTCTGTGGCACTCTTGACACAAGCATAAATCACATTTGATCATCACAGTAAATGAGATACATTTTGCATCTGTCCTGATTAGCTAGGCCCATGACATATGTTATATCATTATATAACAGTTTTGATAACAAGCAAGAGCTTACAGTGTAACTAAGAAGAGTGACATATGTCAAGATTATTACTTTTTTAGCTCCTAAAAGCAAGTACTTTTCAGATTTTATTAAACGGTAGCAGATTTATACAGCATACTTAGCTAGAAATGATTCTCAAGGGCTAAGCCTCCACCACCATCTCTGGTAACGCATTTCAAAATGACGGAAAGTCTCAGCTTAGAGACTAAATATATCCCTTGAGCTCCTGAATGTTATTTTTTTAAACAGAGAGAGAGACAGAAAATATTGCACAGAAATGTCCAGATAATTACATTTTGATGGGTTTGGAGAAATGAACAAGTTATAGAAATGTAATAAAATAATCAGAACCACAACAAATAACCCAATCAATGGGCCTTAAGGTGCCAAACATGGAATAGCAACGTATCTGTAGTGTTAATGTGTAACTGTTATCTGCTGGATAGCTACAAACCATGCACAACTCTGTGATTTTATCTTATCTGCCTTTGTTTAGTTTGCTTTCTTTCATTATTCTGGTAGATCAGTGGTACCCACAAGGTGGTTATTTATTAGGTGTCTTTGCCTTAATTGACACTGAAAGATTTAGGGGGTAATTCAGGAAAGATTGAAGCACCCTTGCGAAGCTTCTCATCACTTCGCGAGTCGGGTACGCGCTCACTGGTCTCCTGCAAGCGGAGATCAGTGAACGCTTTAAAGGTACTTCGTCGAGGCGAGGCGAGGCGACCACTCGATGCGCTGAAATGATTCCCTCCTCAAACAACTTTGCCGACCCCTGATATATATTATATAAGAATATACAGTATATATGGGCAATTCCATATATCTATATTAACTGCTGTCCAACTGCGATTGCATATACCTGCATTCATATCTAATATTCATATAAGAGGAAATATGAATATGTAACTAATGATGTTCCATATCTAATTATAATGATGTTGAACCATGCTGCTATGTTAATAAACACTGTTAATTCATTTTCAGTAAGAACTACTGGCTCCCTGTATGTGCTTGTAGGAATTCTCCACTTATATACCACTCCAATCTGTAAGCGGGGCCTATCCCTTTTGGGAAGTGTAGGTGTATTGGGGCATATAATAAGATGTGCCAGCTATACCATTCATTACACTACCAAACTGTATTCCCTGTGTGGCTGGTAACCCTAACAACCTCAATAATGCTAAGAGAATGTGGATCTCCTATACTTTTAAAATACTATTACTGTAGTTGCAGATACCTATGGTGTTAGTGCAGGATTATGGCAAGAATGCTATAGCAAATTAAAAATCAGTGCTAGGATTACTTTATGTAAGAGAGGATGAGAGATCAGTAGACAATAGTCCACCATGGAACAGTTTTGGGGAGAACACAGAACAGGTGGCTTTGCAGACAGTAACAGTTAAAGTGGATTTTAAATGCCCAGCTGATCATCAAACATTTGGCCAAAAGTTAATTGCTTATCTCCTTTAAATAGTTAGCACTGTGAACTCATTTTAACAGCTGGGTACTAACTGCATAAATCCATTTTAATTAACACATTTACTGGACAGAAGCTTTCGAGTACATAAAAAACATTCATCTGAATCTATTTCTTATATATGAAATATCTGTTAAGCTTCTATAGTTACAATAAAGAAAATCACCTTGTCTATCATTTAAATTGAAAATACTCACCTATGTATTTCTTCCAGAATTCTTGCTAAAGTAAAAAAAAAAAAAAAAAAAAAATGTTAACTCATAATTTTATTATGTAAAGTAATGCTGACATATTATTTCCATTTTCTGACCTATTTAAAACTTAGTTGAGGTATGTATCAATCTATGATTAAGTGCTACTGACGCGCAAAACGCATAAAATTTGTGTGCATACCTGCTTTTATGTTTTATTAACTTTTCAATAAACCTGCTATTTTAGTAATCCAGTTGTGGTGCCCGGGATTTCTTTATATGCTGAGCTATTTACTGATGGATGAGACGTTCCCTCCCTGCCGGCACACAGAGATCAACTGAGCTGTGAGTACTACACAGACTTTTCAGATTGAGCCACTTTTTCTTATCTGTTCTTGTATCATTTTGTACATAGAATGTGAGCAAGCCCCTGGATGGTGCTGCACCCTAGTACACAGCACAAAGTCTCTTTATGTTTATTCTGCACACTCACCTGGAAGTATCATCATCCATATGTAACATCCTCATGGCAGCATTACCTATTGCAGCAAAATTGGCAGTGACAGTTGGAAATAAATGGGTAAAAAATGTGTTTTCATTAAGTTATCACAATCCATTGCAGTGTTGCTTTCCTGACACATAGGTGGTGAGATCAAGTTTTGGATATTGAGTCAATTGTTTAGTTCTCTTGAATGCCAAGAATATAAACTTAGAAGTTTTGGCCAGTGGAGAGAATGAAGGTACATTGGCTCAATACGAGTTTTGAAATGACGAGGAATATCCAGTTTAGCAGAATAATCTCACCAGGTACAGTATATTATATGATGTAAGGACTGAGTTGGTAGGGTGGGTAGTAGTGTATCCCAACCTAAAAGTAATTCAGTCAAAAGCAACTAATATAGGCAGGAGAAAGTTGAACAGAGAAAATAGTGTTTTGGTCTTCTCTACAGGCAGATCACACTGTTGATCACACTGATACTGATTGCTCAGGGCTAGACTGGAACACATCTTTCTGACATGTAGGTGGGCTAATGTAGATGCAGGTCACAGAAGGGGCAGAAAAATTAGAGGGTCAAAAAAAGACCTTAGACATTTTTTGGAATCCCTTTCCTTTTTTTTATTAATGGTCTAATGTGGCATTGAGAAGAGCCAGAAGTGAAACATGGGGTAGCAGGTCCTGAGTGTTTGGTGACACCAGTCCTGAGTGCTGCTAAAGTGGGGAACTGTAGAGACATGCAAAGCCTGACTGATTGTCTTGTAGCCTGTTAGGACTAAATAGGCATTTTGCAGTGAGAGGAGCTTATAAAGGCAGTGAGAAGGACAAAAGGTGGAGCCAGATGTTGTATTATTTAGGAAAGGGGAGACTGGAAAATTGACTGTGCTCACTTAGAGTGACAATGTCTACATCAGGTAATGTCCATCTGTAGACAGTTTTACCGTCAGTGTTTGCATTTACAGTATGAAAATGAACTGACTGTAGAATTGTACACATTGACTTTAAGCAATCCGACTTGTGACAAATTCATAGCATTCTGCAACTTTCGTGTGGCTGACACTAGTCTGTCTGACACCTGCATTCACATTCATCCCTATGGAGACTGGAGACACAAAGCAACTGAATGACAATTCAGTTCAATATTTATGAGTTTAATTGGATTCAGCTTGTCATCACATTCACATCTTTCTAATCACATGAAAGTCACAGTAATATTGCATCAGTCACTTAACTCAGCTTGTTTTTTTTCTGTTAGGCCTTAGACGCTGACAATGGAAGAAACTTGGTAAAATGAAAGAGGCCTCAAAATGTGTTTTTGTCTGATTCCCCTGAGTTTCAATGCAAGTCTATAAGGAAGAATAGGGATACAATTTCTGGGAGTAATATGCACTATTGTGCATTGGTTCCAAGGTAAAAAGTCACAGTTTGTGCAATATTGTGGCACCTTTGATAAAAAATAGGCAAAAGTGAAAAATCTGTTGGAAAAAATGGCAAAACCAACAAAATCATTAGCTATAAACCCTGAGAAACATGCCCTATTATAGTGTGATCCCGTGAATGCCAGTGTCACAGAGAACAACGTCATGCCCTTGGTTTCAAGTAGTTGGGCCTACTGAATTAGTAGTGGCAAACATCCCTAACTCATATCATGCACAATGTATGCAACTTCTCCTTAAATATGGGCCATCTTTAATTGTTTACTTATAAAGAAGATAAAGATAGCTGTGCCATAAAATAACAGAATTAGTGTTAAATAAAAGCAAACCAGCATATACGTAAACAAGACTATTAATAAAACACAGAAATGTGTTGTGTCTCCTGTCCTGAAGCTATTTTTTCAGATGGGAAAAAAAAAAAAACAATCTTATTAGGTTTGACATAAGGTTCGGAAATAGATAAAGTTAAAAAAGCATTTGACCTAAAGGCTTAATTTAGCACAAAAACAAGGACGTTTAGAAATCTTAGAAATGATACTGACACAGGATTCATTATATACCCAGTAAATAAATCACACACTCATTATTGTACACAATATATTGGAACATTTCATATTCCCTGAACAAATATAAAAAAAATAATAACTTCTTCAGTATCTCAAATATTAATATAGTGTAACACAGTTTGTAAGGTAAAAAAAGCCAATCCAGGTTAGTCCATTACCCTAACATGTTTGAGATACAATTCCAATGTGTCCAAAGATAATTCTTCTAAACAGATATAGGAAGCTAGGAAAACCTGAGATCACCTCTGCAGAATGCTGAACCCAGCAACTCCCGGTGTTCACCAATGTCCTTTTGGGGCCCTGGGATTTATGCAGCGGGAGCAGCTGGGATCCAACACTCACAGTGGCAATGGTGATCCACAGGAAGGGGTAAAGGGAACAGGACAGACAGAACACAGACTGGACAGGAGAAACAGATTGGAACAGTACAAAAACAAGTACAAAATGAAATTACAACTAAAAAAAGAACAGAGAAATCACACAAAAACAGGAAGGAAAGGTACAGGGCCCAGAATACAAAGCAAAAGAGTAAAACAGAAACTGACAAACAAGAGAAACATAAACACAAAAGAAAACAAGGCATCAATTCCAAGAATAAAGAACAGAAAAAGTCAAGGCAAGATCCAAGTCAGAGCAGGCAGCAAGAATCAAGGTCAGCGTCAGGATTGGACGGTACAGGAAAGCAAATCACAGCAGGGCTTAGGCAGGAAACAGGAACTCTGAGACCTGCTTAGGATAACAGAAAGGAAGTATCCTTATATAGGCAGGAGTTTAACTAACAGGCAGCACCTGTGCTGATTCAGAACAGGTGTGTAGCCAGGCAGTTCAGCACCAGCCCAGCGGATAGCTGTAACACTGCTATAATCTGGACCAAAAATCTCAGTGCCTAAATAGCGCAGTGAACAAATCAGGCAAGACTGAAGCAGCAGCAGCCTGCTAGTTTTAATCCAGGCAGAGAATCGGAGGCAGATCCATGGCACTCTTACAGTAAAAAAACCCTTCTGTGTATGTGTAAAAACCATCGATCCCATGAAAGATCCCACCTACCACCAGTTCCTTACCTGTGCATATCACTCACACATGCACATAAGGTATAGAAGCAGTCTGGGGGAGTAGCATGACCACCATTGCAGGTTCTGTAGGGGTTTACCCTATACCACTGGTGGTACTGCTTCTCCCATAGACTGCTTTCTGCTGTCCCAAGGATGTCTCTGCATCTACTGCATTAGGGCTAGAGGGTGGGAGGAGCTACTCTCTGGTGTATATCTTCAAAACTGTAAGTCACAGTGATTTGGGGATAGGTTTATTCAAATGTGCAAAATGATTCCTGCAAAAACCACACTATCCTTGGTTTAGTGTCCCTTTAATGTCAAATTAGTAAAGTGAATATGAATTTCAAAAAATAGCAAACACGAGTGGATTTCATGTGGCTAAAGAGAAAGAACCAAGGTAGCCACAGTATTTTTTACTAAATGTACAACCTAGAATACAGGTAAGTGCTTTACCACCTTAACAGTGTTATTCACGAAAGAGTGAATTAGCCAAACCTCTCTACAATAGATGCAAAGTAGTGTGTAAGTATGCGGTTAGTGTAATGTGAGTAAATTCACCACATTACACAAAATAACAATCTATGATGAATAAACAAAATCAGAGAAACACATTATTATGACAAATCACACTTTGAAATATGCCCTTAAGGCTTCTCTGTTTTCATAGTAGATCCTTCAATAGTGTCTGGATGAATGAGCATTCATAAGGTGTAAACATGATAAATGGCAGTACATGTGCGTTTTAAAAGTACAACCCCCATGCTGAAATCGGTGCTGTAAAACTATACACAAATTTAGGGGATATTTACAGAAGTTAAAAAGTTTTTTGACTTCCCATTGGAAAGTATATCATTATTGATCTGTAAATGGGAGGGGAAGGTAATAGGAAGATACCGCTAAGTTTGCCCCTATCAACTGATCAGCATTTACTGCTAACAATTTTTTCGGAGGTAAACATTTTTTCTTGACCGTATATAAATTAACAATAAAAAAAATACAGGGAAAGGAAAGTTAACAGCAAAACAGGGCAAAAGTAATCGAAAGGGTCAAAATGGTGTTAGTAAATATGCCATATGCTATGTTATCTATCCCTTTATTCCAGTGGTTCTTAACCTTTTTGAGCCGCGACCCCTGGCACTGACGTCACTGCGCATCGCGTGATGATGTTCAGCTGGAATGTCATCACGTATGCGCGTCACGTGATGACGTTCGGGCCGAATGTCATCACGCAGGAACCCTTATAAAAAGGGACCTGCAAGCACTTCCAGGCTCCGCAGCGGTTCTCGACCCCCGTGAGATGGTCGTGTGACCCCCGCCGGGGTCGCGACCCACAGGTTAAGAATTGCTGCTTTATTCTATCAAATGAGAGACTCAAATGATTTTGCGCCTCCTTTACCAAAACTCACTAGTTTTCTTCAATTCATTTTTTTGAATCTACAGCATGTGTCCATATACAATATAAAGTGGGTAGCATTAATCCACTGGCATTATTAAGTAATCAGGTTACTATCCCCAGTATTTAGTTAAATAGAACTGGGTTTTTACCGGTGCCAAGGCCAGATCGGGGGGTAGGCAGGATAGGCAGTTGCCTAGGGTGCTGCTGGAGGGGGAGCTGCAGTAGCGGCTCTGGCCCTATTGGCACCCTAAGCAACCCCCCCCCCC
>WMED01001890.1:0-25828 GCA_019650415.1 Pipa parva
GTGGTAAAGCACTATTAGTGCACTTTTTTGCGCTTACTCCATTCTCTAGGAATCGCTGTCGTTCTGTGGAAGTTTTGAAGAGAACTTCGTCTGTTGGGAGAAGCAGCATTGGAGTGCAGAGTGGACATTATATTATATTATTTTACACAAGAACTATATTTGTTTTTCCAGCGCTGCATTTGCTTTGTTTTTTTATTTACCTATTGTGAGATGCAGTATATCGTTCCCTGATTTGTTATATTACTGCATCTATTAATGGGAATGGTCTGACAACTTGGAAATTCTTTTAGGAGATTGTGTTAACTTGTAATTAAAATTTATTTCCAAGCCAGATCATGGCAAAATAATACAATTATTGGGGCATATTTACTAAGATCGAGTGATTTTACCCCATTTCGCTGTGTATTTTTATTTCCCTGTACATTGCCTGATTTACAAAGGATAAATATGTTTCCTCATGGAAATAAATCATTAACAGGGGAGACTTCACCATGATTTTCAGCATTAGCTACATTGCTGCGCAGTTAAAGTAGAAATAATAAATTAGCACAATCATCTTCAAAATGATTACATTTCATGTTGCTACGAAATTATTGTGTATTTTAGAATGTATTGGTACATCCTTAATCTATAACCAAGAAAGAAAAAATTATTACTTCTACAAACACCATCCCAGTTACAATTTTTTTATACGTTAGATGTGAAAAAAATATCAGCCATGATTATCATATCACAACACTAGAGGGAGCTGGAAGATTCAGATCTGTAAAAATGGCCAAAATTATATCTAATATTATTTATCATCTGAACATTTTTTTTTTTTTTTTTTTTTTTATAAATAAATTGGATTTTTTACAAAACAGAAGATTTTGGGGGGCAATAGTATCCCTATATGAAATATCTGACTTATTGGATGTAAGTGAATCAACACATTTAATTCTCTTCCCATGTGTCACAATTAAACGAGGCCAAATGTGGAATAATGATAGATATACATTATTTCTTGTCATTATACAATTGGTCATTTGCATTCCTTTCTTTTCTAACTTAAATTTTGGGGCAAATTTATCAAAGAGTGAATTTGCATTTGTTTGGGAAACATTTATAAAAATCCAAAAAGTTTGCTCCTGGTATATTGATATTGATATATCTTTAATTAGGTCAAAATAATCAATATCACTGATATCGATATTTAATAAGCCCCAGTTCTGACCTTTTTGTATCGCTGAAAAGTGTTTGCCTGGTTGGGGGAGGAGAAAAAGTCACCATCGCGACTTAGAAAACAAAGGTACAAAGTGAGGTTTGTTTATATAAATAGTTAAAAGAAAGCAGCAACCATGAAAGAGGGTAAAAAAACACATCACAAAGGAATTTAAATTCCCGAGATAACACTTTGACAAGTGTGATGTCATTCCAAATGAAATGGTATTTTTTTTTCTTTTTGTAGAGATACTGGTCCTTTAATTTAGTGCCCTCTGTTATCTCCTGCATGGGGGAAGGTAATAAAACCCATCTTCAGCAAAATAAATCCAAATTAGATTAGTCAGTTTCTCCAAGTAGCATAAATGATTGAGGGGGCTAACAATCTAGAAAATGTTACCCACTCCTCTGAAAGTAATGAGACTGTAGATAAGTAGGTAGGGGTGCAGGATTATATTTGTATTTTGTACAGTATTATTTGGGATGTAGTAAATGGAAATGTCTGACTTTTCCACCTTTACTGCCCTCTTCACGCATGCTTTATTTCTTCTACTCCCATTGGGCAAAGAGCAAGGGAAAGAGGTCCAAAATCCCAACCCCTATGTCCAGTATATGGAAAGGACTCACTATATTGGCATTATATTGACTCCCACCCTAATCCATCACACCCCAATGCCGAGCAACCCTCATAGTCCTGTTTATGAATGATGTTGGGGATGGCTCCCCAGTAAAAAGGAAAATTGTTTATACTATCCCCCTCCCAACATTTAAAGAAATCACCTCTTCTGCCCCTTCCCGCTTCTATTCACACTTCTGTGTGCCCATCCTTTCCTTCAAATCCCCCTTCCTTACAAATAAATTGTCTCTCGTGCCTAACTCATCAATACTGCCATTTCCCATCATAGGGTGAAATTTGTAAAGCTCGAGAAAGTCGATTTCAACCTTCTTGAGTTTTATTGATATAAAAAAAAAAACAGGCGCCCGGTCATATTTTTAGATGAAAAGGTAGACATACTACTAATGTGTATGGCTACCTTTCCATCAAAAAATATGATCGAAAAGTTTACAGAATGTTGAAATCGACTTTCCCGAGCTTCATAAATTTTGCCCTGAAACTTATCTTGCTGCCTCATATCTAGAATTATATAACAATCCACCTTCATCAAGAATAGTCTCTCGGTGTTTTCAAAGCCAAACTAAAATCCTTCCTCCTGGAGCATAACTTCTATTTATTCAGTTATTTTCTGCTGAAGAAGTTGTTGTTGCTTATGATGGACAATTAAAAGCTACCACATTTCCGCAAAAATAAATCAGTGTCTTATATATTAATTTTTGCTCCTAAAGACACACCAGTGGGGCAAAATTTATTAAAATCGGTAAATTACCGATATCCGAATTTTACCGTTATTGATATCGCGATAGCAATATTTCAGCCGTTCTGCCATTGACATCAATGGTTCAGCTGAAATTCGATTTCACGATATCGGTAGTATATATATATATTGCGGTATCGATGGTATCGATATCGCGATATCGGTAAAAACCCGTACGATATTGCAATATCGATGCTACTGCTTTTAACAAATTTCACATAGGTCTTATTTTCAAGGGAGGTCTTATATTTCTAAACTTGGAAAAAATTGCACTAGGTTTTATTTTTGAGGGATGTCTTATTTTCGGGGGAAACAGGGTAATAACTCAACACTTATTTACTGTACTTATCAGCCACCTATGTATATATATATTGCTCTCCCTCTTATTCAGACCGTAATTTCCATCTATCCAACTATCTCCTTACATGTCAAGAGCTTATTGCTTCAAGAGAAAACATGTATACTTACTGTTTAAACAACAATTTGTTTAATAGGTTGAAACTTGATGAACCTGTGTCTTTTTTTAACCTTATTTACTATGTAATTATGTAAGGTCACATTAACCCATGGCAACAAATGGGAATGTAACTATAGAAATGGATTGGAACTTTGTAAGTACCAACACACTACACAAGCATAGAACAATGTCATTTTCTCCTATATCACAAAGTACAGTCCTTGGAACAATTAAATGTCACTTTGTGTAGGTTTTTAAAATATTAATTGGTGATTACATTAGAAATCCTAAAAGATCTTCAATGATTTGAGGATTGTATGGGTTCAGTGATCATCCCACTGACTTATTTTATTTTCCCTTTGGAAATGCGTAACAGTATTTAGATGTGGCTGAAATCTGTGGAGCAGACATGGACTTTTGGAGAATTCTCCTATTAGTTCTGCTTGGTAAGTCAATACAATCAGTTTTATGTGATCTATTTTTTTCTTTAACAGCAACTGATCCTAGGTAAAATAACAGAGGACGTTGTATTCTACTGATCATTAATAAAGTTCCTTTAACAGACAGAAATCAGCAGCTTTTACAGTTTTGATGTCAAGTTTGAATCAGAAAGGTGCCTAGACAAATGCCTGTTGTATACAGTATAAGCATAGAAAATCAGTACTGGGAACCATGTATTTTTAGAATAGTCATATAAGACTAAAATAACTACATCTATATTTTACTACATTTTGAAGGTAACAACTATAGATACTTCATGCAAAATTTATTTAAGCCAGAAAGACCGCTCTCAGTCTTTATGAATTTATCATTCGAGATCTCGCGTTGTTCCTGCAAGATTTCTGCGCAAGGTTTTTCAATCTAAGTTTTTCGATATTTTTTGATAGAAAGGTAGCCGTCTTTTACATTAGTAGTATGGCTACCTTTCTATCGAAAAAACGTGAATCTCTGTGGTAATCTCATGAAAACAACGCAAGATCTCATGCGATAAATACGGAAAGACTGAGAGCAGTTTTTCTGACTTTATAACATTTTTCCCATACTTTGTTTTGATGCACCATATATTCTATTTATGCAGAATTATGTTCAACCTGATACGCTGTATTTCCTCTCTTCCTATCCATATCAATAGATCACAAGACGCTAAATCAATGGATATTAGGCTTTATCTATATTACTACTAGTAGAGACCTGCTATGCATTTTCCCTATAACGATCTATCTGACTTCCAGGAAAAATCAGGATTACAGACATTGCTAATCTCTCATAAGAGTATGAGTTAAAAGTTGTCTTGGAAGTTGGACTATTTAAACTATGTATTTGTGTATAATGTAACAAAGAATTATTTCTATCCCCCAGAAAAAGAACCCTGGGTTGCAGGCAGCAAGGGAGAATTTAAAAAAGTGGAGGCAAGTTTAATTACTAAAAAGAAAACATGTGATCAGGGGGTCCAACAGGAAACAAGAGATTAGGGCCCACCAATAAACAAGAAATTGGAAGCCCACCAGAAAACAAGAGATCAGGGTCCCTATCAAGCAAAACATTTTTATTAACCCCCTGCTACAGTCCATATAATTTTCAATCCCCCCTCCCTGCTTAACAGCTCCCCCTGGAATATTCCATGTTGGTGCAGTATAAAACCCCATTACTGAGTAATTATATTTATTTAGTTACTGTATTTATATTGTCACTGTATAATTATACAGTGATCATCATTTATAATCTTCAAACTTTCCATGCATTCATGTATAAATAGCAGACTTCAGTGACTAGACAACTTTAAAGTCATTTGAAGTGACGTTGCAACTATAAGTGAAATGACTAAAGACCCCAAATTCTCTGGTTGTTCACAGTACTATAAAAAGGGTTGGTCTTAGTTAAAAAAAAATAAAATTTACAAGAATTAATCATATCTATAATTCATCATAAAATTGTTAACAGTAACACTTATGCCCCAATTATCTTTTTCTTCAAAGAGTTGAGGTAGGCATTGGGTATGTGTTTTTTCATTCAATGTTCCTGCTATTATATGGTTATAAGCAACTGAAGCTTCTATTTACCTTGCTCCCTTAAGATAAACTATGTGAATAGCTGAGGGACTATCAGGACTGTTTTTGTAGTTTTCCTCAATAATTATGAGAAACAATCAGAAGCACTCCTTGTATCAATCAAATGCCAGAATCTTGAATATGATAAGCATGGATACAACTTCAGTCTTAAAAAAAGGCAATTTAAGTTATTTTATTAATGCTATTAAAGGAGTGTAATGGTGGAATTACAAAATGCTATACTGTGAATAAACTATTTTATCTATTTTACATTACTTTTCAGATACTGCAATTTTTACAACCACAATACCGGGGGCACTAACAGGTATTAACAAAAGTGATAAGAAATGCTTTATATTTTATATTTATTTGAACTGAATTATTGAAATTATTATGGAGGACAACATATACATAAAATGAAGTGAAAAATCCTCATCATTATTCACGGGAACCTGATTATCCCATACAGCAAATGTGCATTTCTTTACTGAGTTTGTTTATATAGGATAAGGAAAATGGAAGACATTAATGGGTTCTAATATTTTATTTTATTTATTTTGTTAATATTTTGTTTTACTGTTTAGAAACCACAGTTCTGACAACAACAATGTTGCCTAAGCCAGCGGTCGGCAAACCACGTCTCGCGAGCCGCATTTGGCTCTTTAGCCGAGTTGTGCGGCTCCGAGTAGCTGCCCTCCCACCCGCTCATGGCCTTTGACGTCTCTTGTGATGGTGGGACGTCAAAGGTCATGTGATCGGGAGCGTAGGCACTCCTCCCCCTTTGCGGCTCCGAAGACTTTTTCAACGGTGGAGGAGGGAGTGAAATGGCTCCCTCTTCTACAAAGATTGCCGACCCCTGGCCTAAGCAATATAAAATAGACAAATAGGAAAAGCTGTAACAATTTTAAACAGAATGCACAGAAATAAAAGATGTCTTTAAAAACGTCCCTATATTCCTTTACTCACGCTCACAAATTTGGTAACTACAGTATTAGCGGTAAGAATAAAAGGTACTAACAAGTGAAAAAGCCCTTTTTTAATGCCTCATCGTTTCAAGCAAATAAATTAATCAGTGACCTAAAATAAAGAAATTTGTGGAAATTCTTAATGAAATCACACAATTAAATTCTAATTGTAATAGTTTGGCCATTAAAAATTGCACCAACTTTTTCTATTACAATTTTAGAGTTTATTAGCATTGTCTTCTGAAAAGGATAGATCAAAATACTAAAAATACGAATTTCATAAGGTAGAAAAATGTTTTTATCTTTTGCTTTATAGAAAACACAACACTACCAAATATTACAGAAGAGCTGGCTACAGCAGGTACGTCTGTAATGGAATATAAGCATTGAATACAAGTCAGATTTGTTAAGAACTATTTAAACCAGGAACAAAAATCCTAATACAAAATGAATTTATTTAGGTTATTTCAATCTATTTAATCAGTTTTGCAACATTTCACCACTATTCATTGCATTTTGATGTATTTTCTAAGTAATTCTTCTGTTGAACTTTTCAATTTGACTGATTTATTTATAAAAATGGCAATGTTGAAATAGATTGATAATCAAAGACATCAGTGTATTAAAACCAGCACAATTTGCATTGTTTTCAATGAAGTTTCTCTTCATTCTTTGATCGATATTGTAGTTACCAACCTTTGCCAGTGGGGGTTCCACAACCATCTTTATAGTGAACAATGGTTTTTCACCACCAACTTCAATCTGGGAATCACTTTTTTAACAACTAAAAAGGTCTTAAGGGGCTTTAAATATGTGTATGAGCAAAATTTTAGCTTTGACATAGTTAACATGATTTTACAGTATTAAATTATTTTAAAATTTTTTGCCTTTTATGAATATCCCGCACAGTCAAAATTTCAATATGGGAGAAATATAAGTGAAAAGCATATACTTTAGAAAACTTTTCTTATTTCTGATTTATTTCTTATTTTACAGATACAACAATTACAGAGACCACATTAGAACCCTTTATAACAGGTACTAAGAGAATCATCCTCGAACCATACTGTACTTTTTGTCATTAAAAAAATGTCAGGAAAGATAAAGTTAAGTATAAAAACATGGATTTCCTTCCCTTGCTGCATTTTGGATGTCTAAACACATTTAACCATAATTTTGCTATTTGCATTCAAATTAGAAGAAATGGACTCTCAAGCAAAGAATTTATTTTGAAATTGACTAAAGCCATTTTGACTGTTTCGCCCAATTTTATTTTATTTTTTTTTTTTTTGGCTGCAACCAGGCAAATACTTGTTGTTACAGAACTCTTGGGATGAGCTTTGACTTGCAGACTCTGTCATGGAGATGTAGAAGACTGGAGATGAGTAATGTGAAGTGCCAAGAAGAAACAGTTAAACAGTCACATCATATTAACTTTTGCTTTAACCAGAAGCTAAGCCAGAAAGGGATCCACAGCAGACCCAAAACAACTAAGCGCAATGCAAATAATTCCAGGCTACTCATATATGGGGCACATTTACTAAAGTCGAATTGCTTATCCCTATAAAAACGAATTTGGTTAGCTCTGGATTTAGTGATATCGATAGTATCACCTATTTATCAAAGCACTGGAAGGCATTATCGCAGTGGATATCTTTGTGAATCGATATCTCCTGATTTAACACTGTTCTGCATTATTTACTAAGATAAGTGTTTGGTTTTTTTTGGCTATTTCTGTTGCTTAATATATCGCCACTCTCTGGGTGGCCTTATCCATTACTTTCAATGGGGCTGTAGTCTGGAGTTATGTTTTAAGTGTAACTTATCGATATCGATATACACATGGATATGGATATTGATACCTATATCCATCCCCATAGACGCAACCGGTACCACTGCTTCTACAGATATTGATATCGCCAGGATAAAAGCATATAACGCTCTAGCAGTGCTATTGCTGCATATTAATAAATGGGCTACGGGGATATCATCCAATATCGCTAAAATCTATGGCGATATCTGGCGATATGAGAAATGTTACTTTAGTAAATATGCTCCAATTAAATTGTGTTATATCAAATGAAAATCCCCATTTTATTATGGAAAAAGTATATACATTTCGGGGACATTCACCTCCCTTCATCAGGTGTAACTGATGAAGGGAGGTGGTTGCCCCAAAACGTTGTTTATACTTTTACCACACTAAAATGTGGATTTCATTTTAATAATATATGGTGAGCAGCCTGAATTTATTTGCATTGCAAGTGCAGAGAAGACTCACATGTGCAACCATGGGACTGGATACCACTAAAAGAACTAGAGCAACCAGAGCCTGTTACGCCTCTGGAGACACTGAGGCATATTGAAAAAAGGAACAAGTGCAGAAACAGATGTGAAGTGGAATCTTACCACAATGGGAATGGCATGTGATAACATCGAGGCGTGGAGTCTAAGGAGTGCCAGGCTTTGTGACTGGCACCTCCCAGATCATGGTCCTCAGGTTAACCCCCACTGGTGGCATCTGGCTGAAACACTTGAAGACACTGGTAGATGACTGGAACTGCAGAACTACAACTCACCAGGTCACATGGAGCATAGCATACCTTTAACGCAAAGTAGTGAAACCAAACACTGGAGCTGTAAGTAAAGGCAGTACAAAGCAGACCTGAAGATATTCCAGCCAGCTGAGCTGAAGAACTGATACTCAAGGGTCCACAGGAGTGGTTGAAATTGAATCAGGAACTTCTGAGAAAGCACAAGGCAGTTCAGTTAGTCAAAAAGCAGCATAAGCTGACATAGAAAGACAATGACACTAGACCACTGTGTAACTGTGCTCTACCTTTTTTGAATTTGGCACCACTGACATCATGCATGATGTCAGCACCTGTAAATTGGCTGGCAGCAGAGAAGTACTGGGTGTAATACTCACCTAGTAGAAGCTGACAAATTGCAGGCAATGCATAAGCTCTACAGAAGTGTTTTCTTTTAAAAAGGATTGACTGAAACACTGAAAATTAACATCTGCCAGTGTAAAAATGTTTGTTTTTCTTTTGTTTTATAGAAACAATAACTGAAGCAGCTTTAACACAAGAGCTGACAACAAGTAAGTTATTAATGGAATTTTGAGTGGTCAGTTTAGGAAAATTATATTTGTTTTTAACTTTTCAAGTAATTTAAACCATTACAAAAATTTCTTTGAACAAATCAAAAAGGTCACCAAGTGGGAAATGTAAATATGGGATGAAGAGAAGTGACAAGATTAATGGGTAAACTAAAAACATTCTATTTTATTTTTTCAGACACGACTTTATTAATAACAGCTACAGAAACTACAGTAGATTCCTCTACAACAGGTACTATTAAATTGAATAACACTAAAAAGCTTTTAAACTTGTTAATGCTGAAGGTACAGTATTTTTTATTAATATTGCTGTAATTGCCTATTTAAAAAAGTTGTTCAAAAAATTTTTTTACCCAAAAGTATTAGCCTGTCTCAAACTGGCATAAACCATTATCCCGTGTGGAGACAATCTTGTCAATTAGCCATTGTCAATTAATATTCCCTTTAGAAAAAAGTTATCAATATTATNGAAGACCACTGCAATGTGTACCAATTTTAACTAATCAGTATTTACTGATGACATTTTTCCTAATGCTGATATTATTAATGCAAATTATAACATTCTAAAAAAATTCCAAGGAATGGAAACTAACAAAGAATCGTAGTGAAACAAATCCAAAAATGTCAAAATAATCTTTCTAAATCTCCCCTATTCATTTTTTATCATAACTAATAAAAATCAGAAAAGAAAAAGTCAATTCTAAGTAGAAATAATTCTTAAGAGAAAATGATTCTCAGGCAAAAAATTTACATATTAAATAAGTGCTAAGAAAACTAAAAAGAACAATGAAAATAAAAAAAAATCTTTTTCTCTATACTAATTAGCATCAACAAGTTTGGAAAAATCAACAGTGCAGGAGACAACTACAGGATCATCTGTAGCAGGTACTGGCAGCCATAAGAAACTTCTTTGTCTATATAAAACTCACAACTTTGAAACTATGGAACAAAAGAAAGTCTAATAGTGATTTTCACATGTACAAGTCCCAATTTTCATGTTTTCGTCATATAAATATAACTAGTAATGATCTAAACTAAGGAATTTTGTAGTGGTTCTTAATGAAATCACACAAATTCGATTATAGTTTTGCCACTAAGAATTACATAAACACCAGCTTTTCTATAATGATTTGAGAGAGCTTTTTAGCATTTTCTTTTTAAAAAGATTGATTGAAATACTGAAAGCAATTATCTACTAGTATAAAAATATTTGTTTTTCTTTTACTTTGTAGAAATCACAACTGCAGAAGAAATGACACAAGCGCTGACTACAAGTATGTTTTTACTGGAATATACTGTAGGCACTTCGTTTTAGGAAAATCATATTTGTTTTTAACTTTTCAAGTTATTTAAACCATTACAAAAATTTCTTTGAACAAATCAAAAAGTCAAGAAGTGGGAAATGTAAATATGGGATGAAGAGAAGTGACAAGATTAATGGGTAAACTAAAAACGTTCTATTTTATTTTTTCAGACAGAACTTTATTAATAACAGCTACAGAAACTACAGTAGATTCCTCTACAACAGGTACTATTCAATTGAATAATACTCTTATTTTAATATGGAGATATTTTTAACACTAAAAAGCTTTTAAACTTGTTAATGCTGAAGGTACAGTATTTTTTATTAATATTGCTGTAATTGCCTATTTAAAAAAGTTGTTCAAAGAATTTTTTTACCCAAAAGTATTAGCCTGTCCCAAACTGGCATAAACCATTATCCTGTGTGGAGACTATCTTGTCAATTAGCCATTGTCAATTAATATTCCCTTTAGAAAAAAGTTATCAATATTATCATTGATCTGAACTGGAAGGTGAAACTCAATGAAGACCACTGCAATGTGTACCAATTTTAACTAATCAGTATTTACTGATGACATTTTTCCCAAAGCTGATAATATTTATGCAAATCATAACATTCTAAAAAAATCCAAGGAATGGAAACTAAAAAATAATCGTAGTAAAACAAATCCAAAAATGTCAAAATAATCTTTCTAAATCTCCACTATTCATTTTTTATCATAACTAATAAAAATCAGAAAAGAAAAGTCAATTCTAAGTACAAATAATTCTTAAGAGAAAATGATTCTCAGGCAAACAATTTACATATTAAATAAGTGATAAGAAAACTAAGAAGAACAATGATTTCCAAACTATATCAGCTTTTAAAATAAATCCGACAAAATCACAAGCCCTAACAGGACTCTTAACTAACCAGGAACTCCAAATTCTTAAATCTAATTTCTCTTTCAAATGGCAATCAGAGTCTATACCATATCTAGGGGTCAATATTACCACATCACACGACTCAATGTACTCAGCAAACTACCCCCTATGATCACAAGTCTAAAACAAGAACTGGAAAAATGGGCTAAATTGAAACTATCATGGTTTGGAAGAATAGCTGTAGTAAAAATGACCCTATTCCCCAAAAGTCTATATTTTTTCAGAACCCTCCCTATTCATATCCCAGAGAAAGCCATACAAAATTTACAATAAGCAATCTCAAATTTTATATGGGAAGGGGAAAAACCAAGAATAGCAGCTGAAATAATGAACAAACCCAAAGAATTAGGCAGTCTAGCAGTACCTCATCTATATAAATATTATATAGCCTCAGTATTAGCAAACCTAGCTAGATGCCACCATATAAACACCTCCCCCTGGTTAAAAATGGAAAACACACTCTGCTCGCCATTAACCCTCCCTCAAATAATATGGACTCCAAAAACAGAAAGAAAACCACTTCCAGATCTATTCCCAACTACGCTCCATTTTTTTACAAATATGGGACAATTACAGTTTAAAATACAAACTTTTGGACAACCCACTCAAATTACTATGGAATATTCCAAAATAAAGTATTTCAACCAGGAGAGGGAACAACAGCTTTTAGAATATGGATCCAGAAAGGATTGATATTGCAAAAACACTTTATAATTAACAATAAACCAATACCTTTCTCAGAACTACAGAATACATATAATATAGATAACAAAAGCTTCTACCAATATCTACAAATCACAAACTTTCTCAAAAAAATGTTTAAAAACGAACCAACCAACAACAATAACATTCTTTGAACTTATCAGTATGGAACAAACCATAAATAAGCATCTAATTACTCGTATATACCAAAATATTTCTTCAATAACCACTCAAACAAAATATCCATACATGACCAAATGGGATACAGATCTAAATACTACCATCAATGAAAAATCTTGGAAAAAGGAATGGACACTTACCAACAAATCATCAATATGCACTACCATAAAAAGAAAGGGCATATAAAATAATCTTTAGATGGTACTACACCCCAGAACGTCTCACCAAAATATGGGGAAACAATCAATCACCAAACTGTTACAGAGGATGTAACCAAATAGGCACCTTTATACATGTCTAGTGGACCTGCAGTGTAGCACAAAACTACTGGAAAATAATATCAGACACCTTAACAACAATATTCAAAATACAAATAACAGAGACCCCATGTACCTTCCTACTGGGAATGCCAATTAAAACACTTTTTTCAAAAAATGATCAGCAACTCGCAACACACATTATAACAGCAGCAAAGACTCTATTGGCAGGATCTTGGAAAAAAACAACTCTACCAACACAAAAAGAACTCATCTGTAAAGTTAATTGGACTAGAGCAATGGAAAAAAACAGATTCGCAATGTTAGATAAATCATATGACCACGAACTAATCTGGTTACCATGGACTCAATATCTAGAAACCCTATAAAGAAAACAATATTAATTTAATTTCAACAGAAATATAGGCACATTAGAGAAAAATATATATATAATTATGTGATAGGACCGTGAATTGAAGCAACAAAAATAGACCATCTCTATCTAATATTTTCTACTTTACTATATTTCTATTATAAATACTATCATCTATATAACATATCAGTTAAGCTAGATATTACAACACACCCAACACAGAGACACAACATAGAACCACAACTACAAAACAAATCCAGAGATACAAACAAATAACTGAATGTTGACTAAATGAGAGAAAGATTATTTCATTATATAAAGGAAAATGTAAAACAAAGCTATGTAGAACTAAAGTTAAAGTTCAAGTTAAGAATATTTATTTATAAATCTATGTATCTAAAGTTAAAATTTAAATCAAAGAATATTTTTTTATGTAATATAATAGTTGGAAAATAAAAATGTAAAAAAAAAAAAAAAAAACTAAAAAAAAAGTAACCAAGTCAAAATTTGAATATGGGATGAAGGGAAGTGACAAGATTAATGGGTAAATAAAAAAACTTTCGATTTTACTTTTTCAGACACACCTTTAGTATCAACAATTAGAGAAACTAGAGTAGAACCCTCTACAACAGGTACTATTAAACTGAATTGAATTTTAATCACACTATAGGAATATTAAGGAAATTTGAAAAGATTTTCAACTAGTTGATGCTGGAGAAATAGCATTTTTATCAATGTCACTGTTTTTAATCATTTAAAAATTTGCTCAAAGCTATTCTTTAACTAAAAGTGTTCATCTGTCTTAAACTGACATAAACCATTATTCCCTTTGGAGGTGGTCCTTTCACTTAGCCATAGTCAAAACTGATTTCTTTTTAAATAAAAGGATATCAATAACGACATCAATCTGAACCTTGTAGAAAACCACTGAAAATGTTTCCAATTTTAACTGACTGATATTTCTTCATAACATTTTTACTCAATTGTGATAATATTTGTTTACTCAGTATAATTCATCAGCGTCAAAAGAAACCATGGAATGGAAACTGACAATGAATCACAGTGAAACAAATCAAAAATAATAATCTATAATCTTTCTAAATTTCTCCGAAATATTTTTTGTCATAAAAATAAATTTCAGAAAAGAGAGTCGGTTCTAAGTAGTAGTAATTCTAGAAAGATAGGAATTATGAGGCAAACAATGTATGTATTATATAAGTGATAAGAAAACTAAAGAGAACATTACAAATGAAAAAATTTCTATTCTAATTAGCATCAAAAATTTTGGATACAACAAGAGTGCCAGAGAATACTACAGGATCCTTTGTAACAGGTACCAACAAGCAAAATATTGTCATGAAAAACTTTATTTTAATGTATAAAACTCACAAATTTGGAATCAATGAAACAAAATAAAGTCTAATAGTGACTTTCACATGAACAGGTCCCAATTTTAATTTCATTAATTTAAAATAATGTCTACTAGTGTAAAAATATTAGTTTGTCTTTTGCTTTATAGATACCTCTACAACACATATATCAGAAGTGTTGTCTACAAGTACATTTTTAGTGGAATATAGGCATTTTATAGAAATCTTATTTAATTTTTACTATTCAATTACATTAGACCATTACAAACAATTCTAAAAAAAAGTCACCAAGTCAAAATTTGAATATGGGATGATTAATGGGTAACCTAAAGATTTTCTTTCTTATTTTTTCCGACACAACTTTAGTAACAACAACTATAGAAACTATATTCAAAACCTTTGCAACAGGTACTATTAAACTGAATAATACCTTAATTACACAATGAGGGTATTTATAAAAACTAAAAAGTTTGGTAATGGTGGAGAAACTGCATTCTTTTTATTAATATTGCTGTTATTGCATATTTAAAACTTGTTCAAAGCAATTTTTTCACCCAAAAGTGTTCCTCGTCTCAAGCCGACATAAACCATTATTCCCACATAGAGATGATCTTGTTAGTTACGCCATAGTGAAAACATATTTCCCTTTAGACAAAAGGATATGAATTTCAACATCTATATGAGCTAGAAGGTAAACCTTGTAGGAAACCACTGCAAACAGAGCCAGTTTTAACTGATTGATATTTCCTGGTACCATCTTTAACTAGTGGTGGTATTTGTTCACCCTATATAATTCATGAGATTCTAAACAATTCATGTAATGGAAACAAATTGAGCAGAATTTAATAAACTCGAAAAAAGGTCAGTTTGCCTTTTTGGAGTTTATCCTGAGTACATCTCAGCTTTATGTTCGATAAAAAAATGCTCAATTTTTTTTAAATGATATTTTTCAACTGAAACTTTTTGATGGAGTTTTTAATTGAATTTTTTGATGGAAAGGTAGCCGAAAATATCAAGCAATTTTTACCGGATGAACTGCCAAGATGTACTTGGGATAAACTCAAAAAGCCAAAATCGACCTTTTTTGAGTTTATTAAATTTCACCCTAACAATATTGGGGCATATTTACTAAAGTTGAATTGTTTATCCTTTTGAAATCAAATTTACAAAGTGGCTATTTTTATTGATATTGATATTTTTGCCTTTTTAACAAAACCCCAAAGCTCATTTTTGCAGTGGTTATTGGAATGTATCGTGTATTTGCGGTTTTACCATTAGCAATATCAATATTGCCGATTTTAACGCTGTCCGTCCCATCTGCGGTATTTTTGGCCTTTTTGAGTTTATCCCAAGTACGTCTCAGCTGTTTGATCAGTAAAAATCAATTTTATTGATCAAGTTTTTTGATCGGATTTTTTTATGGAAAGGTAGCCATACTTTAAATTCATAGTATGGCTACCTTTCTATAGAAAAACTATCGAAAAGTTTCTATTGGTAATAATCGATAGAAAAATATTGATAGATTTTTATCGATGAAACAGCCGAGATCTTGTATAAACTTGAGATCTCACAAGGTAAACTCGAAAAGGCCATTCATGTAATTTAAACCATATTAAAATATTTAAAAGAAAAAAAAACCTCAAAAAGCCACCATGCAGAAATTTTTATATGGGATGATGAGAAAAGATTAATGAGTAAACTAAAAATCTTTCTTCTTTATTATTTTTCAGATATAATGTTAGTATCAACAATTAGAGAAACTTCAGTAGAACCCTTTACAACAGGTACTATTAATTTGAGTCTTACTTTAATCACACTATGGGAATATTTAGAAAAGTTGAGATGCTTTTAAATTAGATAATGTAGGAGAAACAACATTTTTTTTTTTATCAATATCATTGTTTTTACCTTTTTAAAAATTTGTTTCAAACATTCTTCTTTTTTTATCTCTTATTTTGCATCAACAATTTTGGAAAACAACAGCAGAACTTGTGACCACTTCAAGATTCTCCACCTCAGGTTTTAACTTTCATACTTTTATCTATATTGTCTCATATTTGAATGTATGATGCTCAGCTTAAGGTTGGGTGTTGACTGGAAATGAATGATCGAAGGATGAATGATTACTGGTTGACTGACCTATGACAGTTTGCTTTTGGCTGGTGCCAGAAAGTAGCTATAAAAAAAAATAATTGTTATAAAATAGACTGCTTCTGCTGGATCTGCAAAGTAAAAAGAACAATAATGAAGAATAAGTTCATAAAAAAACTAGTGGGCAAAAGTGAAACAGACTTTCGTCGAGTGACGTCGTGCACATATAATACCTTTATTTTCATTTTACATGCTTGTTTAAATTTGAGTGTATTTTACTGGAAAATTAGGTAAACAATTATGTAGTATGTACAACTCAGGTAGTTAATTAAAACTCAAAGTTTCAAAGAAGTTCCGTATACAATTATCGTGTCTACAATCAAGACCTTGGATTGAAAAAACTGAAAAAGTAACAGTACAAAGGATGTATCTAAATGGTCATTGTTTTCTCACTGCTTAAGATGAAGTTTTCATTCTAGAGAGAAAATCATATTTCTAAACTCTACTGGTAAAAATTGTCTACATAGAAGTAAAATGGCTGCTCAACCTGTGCGTACATGTCCGGGATACAATCATTTAAGGAACAGGTTTATAGTTAAAGAGCTCGAATTATTCGATTGCATCTGTAAATTTGCTAATAGAAAGAGATGATGATATGTAACTAAACTGATGTTTAAGTTACAGAATTATAAGTGGTAAGTAGCATTCACTTAAAGTTTCATACACTTAAATATTGAAAATTGTTTTAACCACCACATTGTGCAAAAGATTTGTGCATTGTTGTATACACGCTTCAAAATACATTTATTACAATGAAAAAAAACCCACACAAAACAACCTCTACAGTCGTACCAGACATCCAATAATAAATAAATATAGGGTCATTTAGATAAAAGTTTGTATCAAACCAAAAGATCGTACAAATCCATTTCATGGACTTTTCTTTATTACATTTTTATTTTGATTATATAATTGGTGTGCAGATGATCAACTCCCTTTAACAGTGATTAACATATCTGGTAAGTATAAGTCAAATTCTCTTTTCTCTTTCTTTTCCCATGAAGGTAAGTATATTAACAGCTTGTTGTCATAAATGCATTGTGTATCATTTCTAGAATCTAGAAGCTCCATCTGTTTTCCAGAAGCAGTTATCATCTCTAATTACTACTAGTTTTTTTGTTTTCATGATTAACAAGGCAGGATCTTTTCTGGTAAGTAGTTAAGTTGTCTAATTCATCCCATGGGTAACATCTCTAGTCAAGTACTGAGCACTTGTATAAGGTAAGTCACTTGTTAGCTTCTGTGATGGTCCTTGGGAAGGACTGGGGCTGAGCCCCTCATAATTTTTTCAACAGACAGTGGAAGGACCTTGTCGTGGTTCTGTTGCTCACAACTTGTAGATAACACTGTACCCAATGAAAATGTAGTTTAAGTGAATAGACCTATCTAAGAGGTCGTTTATACATCAAAAAACACAAATGGTTTGATTCATTAAAGTTTAAAAGTATCCTATGGCATAGGGAATTCACTGAAAAATGCACTTCTGAATTTATACACAACGTTGTTTACGATTAAGGCATTCAATAAACGTCATTTTATTGCTGCATTTTATAAAGTGTACTGCAGTGAATTCACCTAAAGAACTTTGCCACCTTAGTAGGGTGGTGAATTGTTGCAGATTGTAGTATACAATTTGTCAACATAAAACAGAAGGATTTGTGTTGAAATGCCAGAGCATCAGCAAATCATTTAAAAAGTAAAACCAGCAACAAATTATCTAAAAAGCTAAACCAATAGGAATGTATACTATCAATTAAAAATATTATTAAATATATTAAAGAAAAGTATCCCCCTCTAATAAATAGATATTGTGATAAATATTCTGCGCAGGAGGTCATGCATCTAGGCATTGGGGTGAGGGTCCTTACTTAACTGACTCCCTTGTCGTCTTCTCTTATGACCCATGAAGTAGTCTTTAATAGGTTGATATTGTCAACAAACCTCTCAATCTTTTTACACAATCCAAGAAAGAACATGTGACTTTGTACATTTGTTACTCTAATGCAAGAGTGTGATAGAATAGATTGAGGTCAGCCAGGTTATGCAGTGTAGTGCTTACAGTGGCCACATTGAACCTACTTTACTTTATTTAATAAAATGCAGGCAGTTTTATCCACAATCTGTGCTAACGCTTCCTAAAAAAATGAATTAAGAAAAATCATCATAGATATCTAATAAGCAAGGGGTCTACAAGCTTGTCCAACAGCAGTATTGTGTCTACCTACTGTACAGCTATTCTCATCGCAGGGGATAAAGCTTCCTCTCTAGATTACTGAATGGAGGGCATCAAATAGTGTCATCTAAAGTGGTGAGAGTTGGGGATGCTGCATTTATTTAAATTATTTTAATGTTTTAAGCAAATGTTAAATTCCAACGAAGACTAAACTGGTTTGGGGAACATGTATCAAGCATTGTAATTTGTTATATAAAGATGTTATATCCTCTTGTTTAAATCATGGCCTGGCACTTAAAGTGGTGTATCCTGATGATTTTATGCTTGTAATTTACTTCACTTCTATTGTGTAATGCACTTTTCCCATGTCTGTATTTGTCAGGATAATTTGGAATTTGCCAGACACCACAGTGGATTTAGCACTGGCCTCACCCAGGGCACGGAGTCTAAGGGATTCCTGGTCTTCACCTTTAAACCCCCGCAAGGAGATACTGAGCTTTGCCACAAGGGAATCCCCAGGTCGCGGCCCCTGGGGAAGCCACCCACTGGTGGTGCTGAAGGAGTAGGAGAGAACTTCTGAGAACTGGGAAATACGAAGCCAGGAGCAGGGAAACAGGATACCAACAGGAACAACAGGACTCAGGACCTATAATCAGGCAATGAGATAGCCAGCCTGCAGAGCATTCATAGGCAGAGCCTAATGTGGATTGGCTGGCAACAAGCTACCAGATGGGAGTAAAGGAATCCAGTAATACAAGGCACCTGTGCAAGACGGGAAAACAGGAACGAGCTGGACTGGAAACAGACCCTAGTAAACAAAAGGAACCAAGACCCACAGTTGGCTCTGTGGCATGGAAGAAAGATCACCACCTGCGAACAGAACGTCCCAGGTTTGAATCCTGGGACTGGAGCAACTGCTGTATTACAGTGTTATAATTATATTCCTTAATTGTACAGCGCTGTGTAAATATGTTTATTATAAATATTATAATATTAAATCTCACCTGTAGTCTCATATTATAATATTAAATTTCGCTCGTAGTCTCATATACCTCCTAGATCTCATATACCTCCCATGTTGTCAATGTATCCCCATGCAAGAATCATACTCATGGCCTGTATTGCTTTGCAACATTTTGTGTAATCTACAAATACAGACACAATCCTACTGTAAACGTACACAATCCCTATCAAGTATATCTGAACCTTTACTCCTAACAAACAATATTGGGTTGACCAATAAAAACAAACTGTCAATAAGCTTTTACAGTATTTCAAATGAGTGTTACAGCACTCTAACACCACTAGATGGCATTACCTTCAGATACTAGGAACATTAATAACAAGACCACACGTTTGCTACACATTCTTAGAACTGTAGGCAGGGCACTGCACAGGATACTAGTGACTTTTGTATGCAGCCCAAGATGGTCATCTCAACATGACACGGCGAGGGACAAAAAAGTCCTTAGTAAAAAAAAAGACTTTAGTAAATTTCACCCAAGCAAAACATGCATTTTATGCCTTTTTTTTTCACTGCAAAAATGGGCAAAAAGGTCAAAAAACACATTTTTGCCCTTTTTCAGCTGTTTTTGCCCAGTTTTTGTGTTACAAACAGCTGGGGAATGGCCAAAATGGGCAAAAGGGTCAAAAACATAGTTTTCAACCTTTTTTCCCATTTTTGTGATGAAAAACAGGCAAAAAAGTAAAAAAAAAATGCTTTTGACTTTAGTAAATTTTTCTGTGTTGGAAAAGCAGTATTTCACCCATGGACAGAGATACAAAACTAATGTACATGCAGGTCTGTTGGTGGTATATCACTTTAAGTAACTTAAGGGGCCAAGGGATAAAAATGCTAATGCTCCCGGTGGGTCATCCCAAGGCCAGTCTAATGCTGTACACTGTGCCCCAGTATACCAAGAAACAAGCTTTTCATGCTACAGATGTTTGGGCCATTGCACACATACTTTATTTTTATTATTTCTAGCTCCTCCTCTTTTCTCCTCTAGCTAGGCCCTGCCTCCTCTTTCTCCTGCAACTGAGGCCTTCCATCCCCTGTGTCCTCCTGGCCTCAGCTGCCTCCATATCCTCCTGAGCTCCTCCTCTTCCTCCTCACCCTCTCCAGCATCTTTCTCCTTTCCCACACTCCTCCTGTAGTGGTGGTGGTGCTCCCCACTATTCTCTCCAGTGCCCTTCTGCCTAATATATCCCCCCACTACTGTACCTCCCCCATGCAAGATCTAACCACCCTTTCCCCTAACTACAATGCACTAAAAATATTATCTTAGTCATATATTTACTAACTAGTCTATAGTTTGTTTGTTTTAAATACTTTAGCCATATCAATGACCTTCATCAACAGGGGCATTCTTTACAAAGGTCGGGTGACCCATAGATAACCAATCAGAGGGTGACATATAATTCTAGCTCCCTTATACCTGGGAATGGTAACTGCTGGTTGCCATGAGTTACTAGACTTCTGTAAATGTTTTCCCTGTTGAGCAATTTCTCAACAGTTGCCTTTATCTTCACCTAACTTTGTATCATTGTGAAGCTCCAATAATGCTGTGTTTATATTTCCCACCATTACTTTATGTGCCGGTTTTTGGTTTTCACGTCGTAATGATGGCCCCATGACTGTAGCTCTCCTGAAAATGAGAGAATTATAAATGTAATTTCTGTGGTGTCATCCATTTTTATTTTGTATCGCACCTGTACCTGGTACTTTATGGTAAAAATCCACATCACAAATCTATAAAGCTCATATGCACAGACAGAAATGTTTTCTATTGCTTTATTCTTCAGTTACATAATTTACATCTTACAACACCCTGAAATTGCGCTATGCGTTCTGGCTGTAAAGATACACAAGAACTGCCCCTTCAGTCAAAGGTAGAAAAACAGCAGTGTCCTTGGGAGATAAAATTATCCATAAAGTAAAATGAGATTAAGGATAAAAAAAGTAGTGATCCATTATCAGTTATAATCCTCTACCTGTGATATAACCACAGTAAAGCTCTGGTCACTTCTCAAATGCAGTCTCCCTTATCGATAGTTTGTTGGATCCAGTCTATATAGTTGCAGATGTTTGTGTATATTCCTGGTTTATTTGGTTCTCCACATGGGGTATTCCCCCACGATGTAATGCCCTGAAGCCTATTATTGCACACTAATGGTCCGCCGGAGTCACCCTGCAGAGAAACAAAAATGCAAAATTAATTTAAAGTTAAAGCGTGTCTGACAGTGCGATGTGCCCTGTACCCATCAGAGAGTCTAAAGTCCAAATTGTCACATGGAGCTGTGAATTCGTGTCTATTCTCCACTTCTCCATGTTCGCTTATTGAACGCACTCTGTAAAGGGGTGAATACATGACCAATTTGGGCAACTATGCGAGTCACGATCTTACAGAGTCCTTCAGAATGTTTTTTTTCTGAGCGTGCACAGATACATCTACTATCGACTAAGCGTAGGAGTGATGCGAAGGTGTGAAAGCGACTAGGTGTACTGCTCTGAATTCACCTATTTAACTTCGCCACTTCAGACTGGGGAATTGGGGGGTTGATGACGGGGCTCCAGTGTTGTGTAAGGCGACTATTCATTCAAAACTGACAATGGTGACTGTGACTAAGTGACAACATGACCAAGGGACAAGGTGACATAAAAATAGAAAATTCACAGAATACAGTTAGTGGGATATGGTGAGACTCAAATTGTAGCAAAGTAAATTCAACAGGTCCAACAGTTCATGCTTTAGTCAATGAGGTTCATAGCACTTCTCTGTGAACATAGATGTTCACCAAGAATTTGTATTCAGGGTTACTAAGCTAAAATTCATATTTTCTCTTCTTAATGAAAGGGTGTATAATCCAGAATTCAAATGTTCTCATTATTATTTTGTCCAAAGTTGGATGTTTAAACATTTCCTCTTTATACATATGACTTCCTTGGACAACCAGGTAATACCTCTTCTTAAGCACACAGTGTAACACAGTACAATTATTTTGTAGCAATGAATCATTTAGAAACATTGGGGTCAGGCCAAGGGCCCAAACACTGGTAGGGGCTCCACTCACAGTTTGTTGCCATTAAAACATATTTTAAAATATACATTTGGAGGAAGCTGGGGTCATAACAGCTTCAATGCTTACTACCCAGCTGCATCTTAATGCATCACTGATTGAGACAACATGCAAATGATTTATCACTTCTTTTAAATTCTCCACCTCATTAATGATGTTCAAGGCATCAACGTACACTACAAGACGTAATTGTTCCCATCTCCAGTCTCGCAATGTCCAATGAGATTCCGATTTAGCATTTTTATTTTGAAAGCAATTACAGTGGAAGTTTCTGTTTGGGTAATGGTAACAGACTTATAATTGTCAGAATTATGATATGTCTGTTGGGGGACACCTGGCATCCCAAAACTATAATTGGAGTTTTTATCCTGGTAAACAGTTGAGTGGGGTAGTAAACAGTTGAGTGGGGTAGTAAACAATTGAGTAGGGTAGTAAACAGTTGAGTAGGGTAGTAAACAGTTGAGTAGGGTAGTAAGCAGTTCAGTAGGGTAGTAAACAGTTGAGTAGGGTAGTAAACAATTGAGTAGGGTAGTAAACAGTTGAGTAGGGTAGTAAGCATTTCAGTGGGGTAGTAAACAGTTTAGTGGGGTAGTAAACAATTGAGTAGGGTAGTAAACAATTGAGTAGGGTAGTAAACAGTTGAGTAGGGTAGTAAGCAGTTCAGTGGGGTAGTAAACAGTTGAGTGGGGTAGTAAACAATTGAGTAGGGTAGTAAACAGTTGAGTAGGGTAGTAAGCAGTTCAGTAGGGTGGTAAACAGTTCAGTAGGGTAGTAAACAGTTGAGTAAAGTAGTAAACAGATGAGTTGTCTATTTGTCTACACTCAGGAAAGAAAACAAAGAGCAAACAAATTTAAAACAAGTCTCACCTGACATGAATCTTTTCCACCTTCCATGATTCCAGCACATAACATATTAGCAGTTATTTCATCTTCTACATAAGCTTGCTTACAGTAAGACTGGGAAACCGTTTTAACTCCCACACACTGCAACACATCAGGAGGGGATACTGTAGAAAATATGATTTATAAATATATTAATTGTTGTTACTTTTTTACATTTCCCAGACAAATTTCCACATTTGGATTGCCATGAAAGCTATTCCCTTATATTACTTGTAAAATACAGATTTTAAATTGACTTTTTTATTTTTTTCATTTTATTCCTTAGTGTTAAAAGTACCGGCTTGAAAAGAGCCCTAAAATATACAAGTCCCCTCCTCAAGATATTATATATAATATATATATTATATATAGAAATATTTCATTTCCTAAAAGGTGTTCTATGTGTAAGAGCATATTGCATTATGTATTATGAAATGTGTTTTATAGAGAAAATGTGATAAGGCTATGTAGTGCTTCCATCTAGTGGAGGAAATAATTATTGCATTTAAGAAATATGTGTTTATGAATATGTTAATCTGGGTGGGGAATCAGAGTTAATATAAGGTGCTGTTCAGGAAGGCAATGGATCTTTGACTTTGGGCTCCAAGGCCTCCACCAGAAGGGTGATAGGTGCATTCCAGTGAGTAAGAGAGTTAGTAGAGTCCTAGTAAAAATAGTTATAAAAGTGATAGTTAGCCCTACCTACAGAAGGGCAGCTTCCCCAACAAGGAGTGCAGTGGGCTTAGTGTGCCTGGGTATCTTGGAAGGAAGGTCAAACACGGCACCTAGGGCAAGGTCTCAGTGGCAGGGCTTGGGGTGGTAGTTCACTAAGAGATAGTGGTATCCCTGGAGAGGGAAGCACTCAGGCTGATTGAGTCCGAGAATCTGAGAGAAAATTCCCCTACTGTGTTTCCCCAAAAATAAGAAAGGATCTTATATTAATTTTTGCTCCCAAAGACGTGCTAGGTCTTATTTTTGGGAAATACAGTACCAGTACAGAGATCTCAAAAGAAATCTTGTGAGAACAATGTGATATTTCTCCCAGTAAACTTGCAAAGACCTAGAGTGGTGTTTCCGAGTTCAATAAACTAGAGTGGCTGATATAAAAGCTGAATATCTGATAAACTCGCTGTTTGCGGTAAGTCATTCATGGAAGAATGCTAAACCATTTGAGTGATTCCCTACACCCTCAAGAAGCACCCTTTGACTTCCGAGTCTTTAATTTTCCATTAATTCTAAATCTTAATACCAGAAACATAAATGTTAATAAATACAATCTTTAAATTAAATTCTCTACTCCAGCTAGGTTTTAATGTGAACTGACCATTTCACTTCTGGGTTTGCTCCAAGATGGCCGACATTTTCCAAATCCGATATGTCCCCCTTTTTAAATGATGCAATGAGTCAATTTCATCCCTTAGATCTGCTCCCCCTTTTATGGAGTATTTTATAAATGTATTTATTCATTGTAATTTTAAATATTGCAATGTTTTCTATTACCTTCAGGACTCGTGATAGTTCCCCATCCAGAGATCAGGCAGTCAATTCCGCTGTCCACAATGGGACAGCTCAGTGCTATTGTTTGGACATACTCATTAAGATCGGCTGGAGAATCCAGTTTGACCAACATGATGTCATTGTCAAATGTTAGTGAATTGAAGCTCTTATGTGGACAGATTTTATCTCCATAAAAGAACTGCTCAGTTTTCTCATAAACCCTCAGGTTATGCTCCCCTAGCCGAACCTGGATGCTCCTAAACAATGAGAACAATTAAAGAATCAGACAGAACAACAGAATGTGATATACTGATTATTATTATTATTTAAATTATACATTTTCATTTATGTTCTTAGGATATAATAAAATACATTGTTTCAGTAATGAACTCAGGACCTGCTGCACCAATCATTCCACAACAACAAATCAGAGCATTCTGGGTATGGTCACTTGTTTACTTCTTGGGGAGTTTTGGGCTCGAGCTCTCTTGCATTATAATTTGCCTGAGCCCATGACGGTCATCAGTATAGAAGGTAGTGGGAGTTTTTTTGGTTAATTAAGTAGAACATCCTCTCACGGTTCAAGTCTTTGGACTCCGATGAACCCTAGTACTCTTGGCTTAGGATAAGGCACAGTCACATTATAGACTCACAGGCTTCTTCATCACATTGACTATTTGACTCATGAAGTCAAATGAATTTGCATCAGCCCACTCACTGGCATCAAGCCCTGCCATCAGCCCCCTCACTGGCATCAAGCCCTGCCATCAGCC
>WMED01001891.1:0-25826 GCA_019650415.1 Pipa parva
GGGGGGTTGAAAATGTATCAGTTTCTTGATTTACTGCTGCTGCTACTGGAGTTTGTCAGGCTTGCAACTCTTCAACTGTGGCAAATAAAATTTCAAGAGCTCCCAACATCCTCAGGCGTCCGCTAACTGATTGAGGAGGCTGTGATATGTGTCTCATAAGGAAAAGTTCTGTGGGTTTTACATCCCTGCTCTGAAGAAGCTTTTTCCAGTAAGAAGTAAAACATTCTGCGTTTGCCTTTGCTATTTGTGCAAAAATAAATAAGGGGGGTGATGATGTTTAGCGTTCAATGATTCTCATAAATCCACTCTGCACTGAAGGCAAGGGTCTGAGGGTGACCTTGTTTATGTTTCTTGACTATAACACTGTAGTCATTTTCAGATTGCACTCGGCCGAGCCTCAATGCAAGGAATGGATAAAGTATGGAAGAGCAAGGACGTGAGCATTGCGACGAAAACGAGACTCGTCAACGCCATTGTCTTTCCCATAGTAACATATGGATGCGAAAGTTGGACAATGAGGAAAGCGGAAAGAAGAAAAATCGACGCTTTTGAACTCTGGTGTTGGAGAAGGCTTCTGCGCATACCCTGGACATCGCGGACAACAAACAAGACGGTCCTAGAGCATATCGAGCCGAAAATGTCGCTTGAGGGCAAAATCGTCAAACAGCAATTGTCCTTTTTCGGACACGTTATGCACGCAAATTCGCTGGAGACTTCGATAATGCTGGGCAAAGTGAGTGGGACGAGAAGACGTGGACGGCCGAGAATACGCTGGCTTGACACAATCACATCGGCCACCAGCAAGACGATCACAGAACTCAGAAGAACCGTCGAGGAGAGGAAAGCGTGGAGAGGACTGATCCATAAAGTGGCCGAAAGTCGACTTCAACTAAATGGCTAATCATCATCAATTTTCAGATGCTTACATATAAATAATTAAATGCGAACTAAAATGCTCATATGACTACATGTGAGTCTGCATGTGATGGGCTAATATATTTGCCCCTTTTCTTTCCTTTAGTGCTGCTTCTTGCTGCTTGGTTTATCAATATGATTTTCTTCTGCTCCCAGCTTCACGATCCCCAAATGGTTCACACCTCGTTTTCAACATCAGTGATGTGAGTGAGCAAGTGCTGAAGCAGTATTCTGTCACAATACTGCTTCTATACTTGTTCATATGGGCAATGTAGAAAAGGATGCAGGAAAGTGAAGGGGATTGCAGTGCTGGAAACAGAAGAAATGAAGATCGACAATTCAAGCAGCTAGAGAGAGAACAGAGTTGGTAGGTATATTAGCATATTACCTGCAGAATTACGCCTAGTCCAGTGATGGTAAACCTATGCCATGCATGACATCATCACCACTATTATCCTTGATCCCCACCTGTGAGTGAGCTCTTCTTCAGTGTAGGCCGCTGACCCGACTTGACTGTTTTCAGGTTGGATCTGCAGCCTACGTTGAAGGAGCGCTTGTTCGCTAGGGAGTGCTCCTCCTCGGACACAGGCTTGATGACGTCACTCCTCAGCACCTGCACTTTAGGAGAAAGTGCTGGTGAGTGACCTCACCTTTTCAGCACTCAGTGCCAAAATGGTTTGCCATCACTGCCCTAGTCTAACAAGCATGTCCAACTCATGTGAGGTCCCTGACAGATTGTATTTATTGGTTTTTCTGTTGACACAGAATTTTCATGCATTTGAAACTGAAGTCTGTCATTCTGTGAGAACAGATGTCGGATAACTTTGTGCACGTCCTAAAATGTAAACACATACACATATATACATATCAATAATTTTTTATACAATAGAACAGATAAGTAAACACTTGGATAGAATTACAGCCCCTGGGACAACTAAGTCTTTTTATTAGGAGAAAGTTATTTAGTATTGGTTCACCTTGACTTAAAGAAACAGTCCAGTTAAAAATAAAAAAAAAATACATTTATTTATTTATGCTAATTACCACCTTTTATTAAATACAATTTATTATCAATTTTTTAAAAGAAGTTAAGATTCTTACCTGTAAAAAAGTCCTATACTGCACTTCCATGTTGCATTATCCATCTTCAAACACTGCCGTCGACTCTACGGTGTCCGAATCAGGCGATCCGTATCAGGAGCGCATTCCTCTCCAGTTGCGCTCCTAGTGAAGCCCCACGTCGGCATTTCCTAGAGGTCCCATGGGAGAGCATGCATGTGATCAATGCACCATCCCTGGATGACGTGCATGCTCTCCCATGTGAATTTTAGGAAATGCTGATGTGGGGATTCAATAGGAGCGTGGCTAGAGAGGACTGTGCTCCTGAGAGGGATCTGCTGATTCGGACACTGTAGAGTTGCCGGCGTTGTGTAAAGATGAAGTATGCAACACGGTAGTGCTGTATAGCACTTCTTTACAGGTAAGAATTGTAATTTTTTTTTAATTGCTAATAAATTGTCTTTAATAAAAGGTGGTAATTGTCATAAATAAATGTATTTTTTTTTTTTGGCCAGACTGTTCCTTTAAATTATTCTTACAGGGGCAGCAGGGCCTAAATTGTTTACCTGTGGAGCCCAGTAACGAGGTAGTAGAGCATTGCCCTGACAGTGATGTTTAGTGCTCCTGAGGCTCAAATCAAGGTTTTCACAATTTTAAACTTCAATCTGTCAATATTTTTATTTATTTTTGGTTTGGTGCCTTATTACTCATTTTAAAAAGTACCTCAAATTCAAGAAGGGATTAAACAAATCTTACAGTACAGCCAAGATATCTGTGTGTATTTAAAAAAAATATATATATGAATATGATCATCAAATACCCCTTACCCAGTGCAATTTAAGTGATAAAATAAAAATCAATATTTACAACCCGCAATTGCCTTACACAGTCTTTTATTTATGTTTTATTATATTTATTGATTTTTTTTTTTTCTCTTCAAACCATTAAAGATACACTGGGTAAAAAAAGCTTGATTCAGTATTATTTTCATTTCAGAAGTGTTGAGGCTTATAACCTTTCCTTCTATTAACGGAGACGATGTGTGTTATTTTCAGAGATATTTTAATATGTAAACATTTTTATGTTCCTTTTAATATATGGTTTGTTAACCAGCTTCCTGTAGCTGGCTGTAATATGTACATACCCAGTATCATTAAATGCTTGTGCCGATTGTAAACACTGTTTCCACACAGTATAATTATTCTTTGTATCACTATGCACAGCATTATTTAGCTCAGTGTCTGTAGAAAAGAAAATACAAGGGTTCCTTATAGAGGATGTTCAAATGTGGTTATAAAATGTTGTAAATAGTCATTTTCTAAGATTATTTACAGTTGGTCTTTATTTATTTCTGTTTTTTAAAAAAAATATCTTTATTCTGAAATTCTTTTGTTTATATTCAAATAGGCCCCCTTGGTTGCTGTGGTTGCTTGACCTAGAAATCGGGCAGTGATTTTAGGACTAATTTAAAGAAAAAAGCAGAATGTAATTCGAAGCAAGTGGGCCCCTTCTGCACAACTGTGAACTGGGCCCCCTTATGTTTCTACCCAAACACCCATACCTCCAATTGTCACTTTTATCTTATTCCGGATACTGCTTAGTCCTGAATTAATTATTGGCAATGTAATAGGGAATTTTTTGTTTATTCTTTGATGTAAAATACAACTAATGGTGTCTGGTGGGATCCCCACTGCTCACTGGGACCCCATGGCTTTTATCATTGCATTTATTGAAGTTGCTCCCATGGGCCTTAGATTGCCATTTTCTCCCATAAAACAGAGAAAAAGTTAATGAAGTAAAGAAGTACTTTTATGAATGATTAGAGAAAATGATACGTGTTTTGCCTAGAGACGATGCTTAGATGAGACATTCCACATTCTTGAGTGAAATTCCCATCAGGCTATGCAGTGAGTTTAATTTTGGTCTTCTTACTCTTCCCCTCTATAACCATAACTAGTGCTACCTAACCCAACTTTCAAACCCCGAGCACTGGACCATTGACTCCTCAGAGCCAGTTCTGCTCTGTGCATCACATGGCCTTTAATTCCATTTAATCTTCCCATTAAGCTGTGCATGCCCTTATTTGTTACTGCCAACTTCAGGAATTCCCTGCCCATATCTCTTAGTCAATACTCCCAGAGGGGAAGCTAACAGGGAATAACACTAGCTTAGAGTATAACAATACAAGAAGGTAGTAGGAAAATAACTCTAGACACCCTACAATTGTTTAATGGGATGCATACGTATTCATGTATATGTTTAATAACAACATTCCTAATACAGGATTTTTCCAACTTTTTGTAATAATCCTTTTTATTGGTTTTGAATCTGCTGTTGCATTTTTAGCTCTGCTTCTCCTCCCAAGACCCTGGTGTTAGCCATTTTTATGTGGGTTAATCATCTGACAGAAGACTAGTATGAGGGCATGAAATAGTATCACTGGAGGTATGGGAAGGATCCAGGTAAAAGCATGTCTAGCCTAACCTTTTTGAGGTTTGTCATCATACCCTGTCTAACAGCAAATATACCCTTTATAACGTACTTTGATTCTACCTGACCCTTAGTATAATTTATTCTAATTTGTGATGGAATAGGCAAACTGCTATCAACCAAAGGTTCAAAATCAGCTTTAATTAATATTTTACATTTTTGTGTTTCTGTAGTTCCCAAGTAAAATAAAAGCCTCTTCTGAAAATACCAGAGGCATGTGTCTTGTAGAAATCCTTTCTTTTCAGTAAGAATTTCCAGTTGGCTTTCCCAATGTTTTGAGGCATTATCTGCTAACTGCGTGATTTCTTTGAAAAGTCTCTATTCAGCGGCTGATCACAAGTCAAATAAAAAAATTAAAGCCATTGTTTTTCCATTCAAATTCCTGAATATTTTTGCATACAGAGTAAGCCTAAAGAAAAGAATAAGCACTGCAAGAATGTAAAGTTTGAATTGTTAAAATGCATTTTATTTTCTGAATTCACAAGATAAATTATTACAAGAGAAAAGTTATTTCTTTTGTGTGGGATAATGAGCATATAAGAGGTTTCTTGCAGTAGGGTTTAGGTGAATTAATTTTGGATGTGCTACATTTACTGTATTATATGAAATAAAACTTATTTAAATAGTTCATGCAGGCAGAGGAATCCCGGGCCCACCAGAGAATCTGATTTCTAGGGCCCACAGACTAATTGCAAAAGTTATCATTGACACCAGAACTGCCATAATATATTCGTTTGGCAGGACATGAAAAAAAGAGCCAGTTGCCCAGGTGATGGTACAATTAAAGGTAGCTAGGCACTTGCCCATGTTAAGAGATGCTTTTTTGGCATCAGATGACTGAAGACTGAATGAAGCATAATCGGAAGGATATTTTATTACAGCAAGTTCCATAGAAACAGGCACGTGAGAAGGCATCTGTTTAAAACAGTCTGAAAAGCAGATTTGGACTACAGCACTGGGGCCCACAGTAAGATCAGGAGCCACTAATCAAAGGATTTTCTTCTTTTCTCTTCTTTCTCCTCCCTATCATTTGCTTATATCCAACCAATTTTTCTGTCTGAAACCCCTACCCCCAGGGATTATAACATGCCATGTTGGTGCAGTTTGAAACTCTAGGAGGGCCCACTGAGACCTGATCCCACTGGGAGATAAATTTGTGTCTTGGTAGGCCAGTCTGACACTGTTAAGAAGGTATGTGAGACACTAGTGTAAATGAGGCCTTCCCATTGAAAATAGCGAAGTTGTTTTCGGAACTAATTTCTGCAGCTAGCATTATGCAAATTATACAGATTAGAATTCGGAATCTGACTTCCTTGGCTCCTGCTGCTAACTCCATCACCTTTATATGAAAGGAACAATAAAATGAGAATTTAAACTTGCATGTCAAAAATTACTATAAAGTACATGAAAATAATGTTCTGTATTTGAAGTTGAGTTCTTAATTGATGTTGCTTTGTGTTTGTTTTTCCTTTGTGTTGGTTGCAGCCATCTTGTAAATGTTATATAACAAACCGCTAATAGATAATAAGTATTGATGAAGTGATGTGGAAAGACCAATTTTTCCCCCCCCCAAAAATAGAATGCCTGAAAGAGAGAGAGAATGCAAAAAAATAACAGCAGTGTTCAGCTGCAAAGGTGCCATTTTTACAATTGTTGCATATGAATTACAATTTTCTTTTCTAATGTTATAGTATTAGAAAGTCCAGTGCCTGGGTATATCTGCCTTGTGCAGTGTTCCATAGACAAGGTCTGAGTTAGGTTGATAGGTCTAGATCAGTAAACTGGGTTCCTGTGGATGGTTCCTCACATCTGATATGTTCCTCCCCCATCAGAGAGAGAGTTGGTAATGTACAGGGGCCTAACAATATGGGTCACAGCAGTAGTGGCTGTGAACAGACCTGAATTCTCAGGTTGCTTGACAACTTTGCTGCAATAACTGTCAACACTGCCAGCCTTGCAGCATCTGCACCAAACACACTAGGGATCCCAGTAAGTTCCCTTCATTTGGTCAGGGAAGGGGACAGCACAAAATTTAGACCAATGCCAATCCTGCATCATGGCCTTTGGCATTCTAGATACTCCGCTGAAATGGCTGATTGTCAGCTGCATCACGTGACCTAGTTTGGATTTTCTTTATATTATGTGACTGCACCATGTGACCTAGCAATTTAACAATACAGTGCGACTGCTAGAAACAGAGATCAAATGAATGTGTAGCCATTTTGCTAGTGGGAAGGTTTTATTTTTCTCTGAAAAGTGGGAGACCTCTGCTTTATATTTGAGCTATTTTTTTGGGGGGTGTTATTTAAAATGTTTTAGTTATTAGCAATTTTGTTTGCTGGATTTGGGGTTGCATCTCTCTTGAGAATCAGGGTTAACTGTAGCATTTTATTTTCACTGGTCAGGTGCAGGGAGCAAGGAAAGCAGGCTTTGAAAAGGGTGAGAGAGGTATTAAAACGGATTTAGAGAGACTGATGAAACGCTTGGACAGATTTAGAGGAAGTAAGAGAAATAAAATGATGGCGAGGAAGAAAGTGCTCATGGGAAGTGAAGATATAAGAGATTTGTTGATTAGGAATAGACCCCTTCCCAGTCACCCTTCTTTCCAATCATGTCTCGCTTCTGGGTGGTTTCTACAAAAAAATGTTTCCTTGAGATATATGCTTTTTGCTGGCGTAATGGTGGATATAGACTAATGTAATTATTATCATTACCCTATGACTGTTACAGCTTACTGATGGTGTAGCTGCTTTAGTTTACCTCCATGTTATTAACTCAGGGAAAATGTATGAGTATCAGAGAGGTTTACGTTTACATTAAATATTCAGTAAAACATATTGGTAAATGCTCTATGTAGTATACATGTTTGCATGTATTAATATGTGTGGGAGCAGCCACACTCTAAATTTAATTTAACCTACAGACTACAAAAAAGATTGTGTCCTCTAGTGGCCAAGATGGTTCATAAGGAGATCAGTAAGTTTGTGCTCCTTTCAGAACTTGTGAAAGTGTTAAAATGTAAACAAAGCAACTAGCATGATTAGAAGGGAGTTAATCAGCAACAACAAACCTTAAAAAAAAAAGTCAATTAAACAAACATAAGATTTAAAATGTCACGCCAGCAACAAACCCATTTAAAAGATAAAATACCAGCAACAATAGTTAAAATGGCATTCTAGCAATGAACCAGTTAAAAAGCAAAGCGACTGGCAACTTAAGAGTCTAAACTGTCATCCCAGCAATAAAGCAGTTGAAAAGCCAAGTAATCAGCAATGAAATTGTTAATAAACAAAAGCCTGGTAAAAGGTCAAATCAGCAAGTAAACAATTAACTCCCACTATTTGAATCCCATACTTTAACCATGGTGTGTGTGTCTGTGTGTGTGTGTGTGTGTGTGTGTGTGTGTGAGAGAGAGAGAGAATGGGGGGCTCCCATGGACACCAGTGGGTTAAAGGAAAGATGGTAGATTGCTTGTTTGGTTTGCCAAGTAATATGTTTTAACTAATATCCTCCTGTCCTTTAGTACCGATCTCATAATCTAAAGAAAAGTTTATATTATTAAATAACCAAATCAATATAATGGGACATCAAGCTGAGAAGTGGGCAAAAGTGGAAAAGCATTTCACCATTTCCAGTGCCGGCTCTGACCATTTCTAACGCAGAAATGAATTTGCTTTTAAGGCCAAACTAAACTTATTGCCATTTATGTTTATAGTTTTTTTGGGCACACGTTTTCATTTGCTTTTTGTGCCCAACAAAAATTGTGTAATGCATTTCTGTTTTTATCTGTTTCTCTACTTGATAAATTATGACTAATTTCCCTTTGTAGCACAAGCGTAACATTTACTGCACCTCTGATCTAAAGTAGTTTAACAGCACCATGAACATCTGGGTCAGATGATTCAGGGAATTTGGACCCATACTCTACTACCCTACATTTAAACGATCAGCCTAAGTCTTAAAATCAAATCCAAGAGTACAGTATTGGAATCACAAATTGGCCATTCCATGTTATATTAACATGCTGATGTTGCATCTTTTTTTAAATTCTATTTCTAAAGGCCTAAACAGTAAGTGTTTTACAATATAGTGCTTTATTACTGCAAATATCTAACACTTTAAAGCATTTACCTTTTTTGACATCCATTTTACATTGCTCTCATTTTTTATATAACTCCCAATTTTTGTCCATTTTTCCAGTAACATCTGTTCTTTTAAATTCTGTAAATGCATTTATATTTACTATATATTTTATAGATGCTTCCAGAAATTCTAAATTTTGTATGGAAAGTAGGATACTTTTAGCTTTAGGGCACTCTTCCTGTATATGCTTAATGTAAAGTGGCATAGAAATCAATGGGACTGGGAGAAGACTGCTTTAACAGCATGGCTTCTATCAGTAAAGATAAGAACAGACAGAAGCAATCCTATTCATGAATTTAACTTCAAAGATAGCATTTTTACAAGTGGTGGATTTTAATGATTGACATACAAAACCAAATGGTGGTAATTTTGTTTTTGTTTTTTTGGTTACTGGTCCTTTAAAAATATCCCAGGTTTTAAACAAGTAAAAGAACCTTCTCTATTATACATTTATAAAAGAGGTGAATGAAAATGCAAGATTTGAAATTGCAGCTACCCCAGACACTCCAACAAAAATGTTGTACATATATATATATCTCCTTTATGCCTATACACTAGGCAAGCGTACTACAGCTAGACGTAACAGGGAATTACAAAATCCACAAGTCACCTTCTCCCCTCTTCCTATTTCTTCTCTCACTCTCTCCCCTTCACTATTATGTTTTTCGTGTTTTTTTTTTCTTTACTCGTTCTTGTAGAATTGGCCTTTTACGCACCACAATAAAGTTAAATGAAAAACCTTATATTGAAACAAAAGGTTGTACTGTATAAGTTTTTCTAACCAGGTTCGTCTAAGCCAGGGGTCTCAAACTCAATTTACCTGGGGGCCACTGAAGCTAGAGTCTGGGTGAGGCTGGGCCGCATCAGGTTTTCCACAAGAAAACAACAGATTAAAAACAATACATGGCCCTGTGGGGCAATCAGCGGCTTATATGCAGCTCTGCTGGGTAATTTGCATCTGCTGGGGAAATACCTGGGTCAGCGGGGCAATGTGCGGCTTTATGGGCTACTGTTGCATCTGTGATGTTGGTGGTGGGGTCTTACTTATCCCCCCCGGCAGAGTTCAGCAGCATTTGCTGTTGCTGCCGCAGCTGGCAGCTGTAAACAGGAGAAGGAACCCAGAAACGCTGATCACATACACTCCTGGGTTCCTATTGGAATGGTATCCGATCGGTCAAAGGAGCCCTCCCCAAACCACAGAGGGAGTCAGCCAGGATTCCCTCTGTGTTGGATCAAGTGGGGGGCCGCAAACTATTTTCTCGAGGGCCGCAAGTTTGAGACCCCTGGTCTAAGCAAATGGGAGTACGTAACCTTACGTTATTTAGTTCTAGAGAGCAATCACAGGAGCATGCTCCATTTACATTAAACAGTTATTCACCATAAAGCATTTTGACGTATGTATGCACATGCTTATTGAAAAATAAAATGTTTAACAGGCGCACCAAGAAAATTCTACTTTTTTTGGGGGGGAATTTATATGCCATTTAATTCTTTTCAGTAGTTGTAAAAATGGATTACTAACTGCAGACATCTGTTGCATAGAAAAAACACCTACCCAGTAACATTCTTTTCAAATAAGCTTGAGTAAATGCATATTCATGACTGGGGCCAATAAACCAAAGTGAAAGTAAATGTATATTTAAACCATCTATTTTTTTCTGCTATATTATTATTATTATTATTATTTTAGAAGGTCAAGGCCAAGATGTCATACACTATGTGGGGAAAAAAAAGTATTTGGGTAATTTGAAATTCTTAATGATACTATTAATGTAAGATGTTGCGGGATATTGTGATAAAGAAAAAAAACCTACTACAGGTTTTATAGGCTTTAAGTAATACTAGTTACTATGAAGTAGTTTATGTTAAGATTCTGTCTATGGTAGCCTAATAATTACACATAGCGAGAATAATGCAATCTTGTTCTATTCATGGTAAAAATGTCAACATCATTTTGTGAAAGCTCGCTAGCTCTACATATGTAATAAAGAAAGCTCTCTTAAACACAAATTAGGCTAATTCCGCAGGTCAATCATTTCGTCTCTTGCTTAACCCACCCCAACTTAATACTGACGTATGCACATGAGCCATGTTTAGACAGTGGAGTACTTATTTGATCTCTGGAGAATTATCTGTGCCTCACTTGCCTTCTGTTAGAATGTTTGCAATTCTACAGTCGCGGGACACTTAATTCTTTTGATAGCTTGATGGTGAAAATTGCAGATTCCAAACGATAGGACTAAAATGAACAAAGACGTAATAGAAATCTGCAAATAATTGCTCCTGATTATGTTTCCTAATAATGTCTTGCAAATGTGCTCCTATTTTGGAACATGTGGTTCATTTTGTTTTCAAAATAGATTAAAAAAAGAATAGATTAAAAAAAAAAAAAATAATCAAAAGGTGTACATTTTCTCCCCCATTTTATTCAGCAATAAGGTCAAAAATTTTCATAGTTTGGCATTTATGAAAAAATTGTCACTGAAAGAAAGCTGAATACATGTAGCATCGGATCAAGGCACATACAAGACTGACCAAAGGACTTAGAACGCACTTTGGTTGTTGTTTAAAATTTAAAAAAAAAAAAAAAAAACATTAAAAAAAAATTGAGAGGAAACATTTCTGGCAACAAAAGTGTATATTGTTTAAATATTAAATAGCTTGATTAGCAGAAAGGCAACCAATAAAAACCCACGGTATTCATATTTTTATTCTTTTAACTAATAAAGCAGTCTAGCAATGGGCATTATTCAAATGTGCAACGTTAAAAGATTATTTTTATTCTGCATAACAAGTTTTTTTTGTTTTTTTTTTTTTAGAAAAATGACTTTTTTACATTTTTATATTTAGGAGAACTATACAGTAATGCATCAGTTACAGTTTGTCGTATTCTTTCATTTGTAGAAACTGTTAAATCTTGATGGATTGAAGGACAATGCGGTACATATTTATGTTAAATGAACTAATGCAAACAAGTAAGACAGTTAACGGTACAGTGGGCATTATAAAATAAAAGTGGGTGCACCTCTGTCTGATCATTTGAAAACCATTGGCCGGTTGTATGATATTTGCAGCTGTCTGTAATGTATAGTTTAAATGCATTAAAATATTTCCCAGAAAGGTCAACACTTTATCTTCAAGTACTATACTGATATTAAGGCTATATATATCTCTATATGGTTTTATTGGCAAGACGAAAGTGTAAATTGTAAGTATGAATAGATGGAGTACTATTCAGATGAACGATAATGCCCATTACTACTCACTTTATTAGCAAAGCCATGTACAAATCTTCACAGACCTGTCAGCGCTACGTTTTGTAGATCATTTTAACCATGTTTAAAACATAATGCAAAGTATGGTCTGTGCTTTATACTACAAGGATTGGAAAAGTGACCCATTCCCGCCCCAAAAAAAAGATAAAAAAAAACAAACTGATTGTTCAACACAGCAAAAAAATAAAATAAAATAATAAAAATAAAAAAAAATCACTTTCACAGTTGACAAGTCATATTACTCAGTAGAACACAAAAAAAAAGTTAAATGGTCCATAACTTCAATATTAGCAAGGAAAATACAGTACAAATTACAAAAAAATACTAAAAATAGAGAATTGTGGTCAGGTGTCATGCTACATTTAATCGTAGCACCAGCCTGAAATTTTCAACTTTTAATAAAAAGTTCTTAAATATAAATTATATGGCAAATGTACAGTACATTGCTCCTTCACGTTAATCCAGTGTTTTGCAGTAGAACAGTGAATTCCAGTCACTCGTATGAGTTCCTATAAAAAGTTTTTTGTGCCATTCCACATCATGAATGTGAGTGATCGGAATCTGGTATACCACTGTCCCTGTAACTTCTGTTACTACTGCTCTCACTGTGACTGTTTTTGTACAGGCTCACTCCATTGGGTGGGAATATAGTATGTATTATAAACTCCTCCTTGGACATTGGGTCATTGTTTATTGGTATCATCTGAAAAGAAGTCTCCCTGATTTCTAAAATTGAGTTGTCCTTCTTAGTCCCAGCTTCTGCATAGTCATCTTTTCTTCTGCGACCTTTGCTGTAGGCACAGTTCCTGGAAAACAGAGACCCATTCCTGTGAACGTACCAACAAACTAAGGCAAGCAATGTTATAGCAACAAGGGCCACTGCTACTCCTATGATTGCAGCTAATGGTAAACTTGAGTTCTTATAAGGTTCCTTTTCTTGCTCTCTGTTCAATGTGGTGGTTGGGTTGTACATTTTTAGAGGAGCAGTCTCCGTTTCAATGCAAACTGGGCTTTCATCAGATAGGTAGAAGTTATCGGTTTCCATAGGAACCATGCATATTCTGTATGGTGACTCTGGCTCAAGGGCTGTAAGTAAGTATTCTGATCTATCACCAGTCACAATTGTTTCTGTTATAGATCCAAAAACAGGGCTATGGCCCAGCTGCCAACTAAGTCTTAAAGCAGTTACTGGCAGCACAACTTTCCAGGCAATATGAATGGTCTCTATAGTAACTGATTTGACGAGAATTGTTATAATTTTTTTTACTGGTATTGGTGTTGTCCTGAAGATTCTGTTGCTGTCTGGAGGTCTAATTTCAGGCTGTTTTGTAACAGGTAATGGCCACTGACCTTGTGCTGGAAGCAAAGAGTTTAACACTGTTGTTGTAACATGTATTGTATTTGAATCAATTCTGTCTTTACAGTCAAATAATTCTTTGTTAAGATCTTTAATGGTCATTCCTCTTACTCTTTCGGGAGCCTGGCACATCAGCCCACGGACGTTAACTTTGGAAGGCAGAGACTGCAACCAGTCACGAACCCACTTCATTTTACAACCACAGTACCAAGGGTTGTTGCGAAGGAATAACTGCGTTAAATTATCCAGATCATCAAATATACCCTGAGGTAAAACAGTTAGGTTGTTACTTGACATGTCGAGTCGATAAAGTTGTGTAAGGTCAGCGAACGCATTGGGGGAAACATAGTTCATATGGTTCTCCTGAAGGTAAAGCTTTTTCAGGTTGGTACCAGGCAGGTTTGCTGGAGGAGAAGTAAGAGAATTACGTACTAAAGATAGTTCTGTCAGATTGATCAAGTTCATAAAGACTCTCTCTCCAAGTCCATTGTTGTTTAAAAGATTACCATCTAGAACAAGGCGTTTGAGGTTGGTAAGATCCTGCAAAGAGATCTCAGCTATGGTGGAAATTCTGTTATCATCCAAGCGTAGCTCTTCTATTGTTCGAGGCAGACCCCATGGTATTGTGCTTAGGTGATTTCTTGAAAGGAAGAGCAGCCGCAGATAAATATTGTCTCTGAATGCTCCATCCTCTATGCTCACTGCCGAAACAGAATTATCATCCAGATGCAGCTCTTCTATGGAAGGAATCTGTGAAAGTGCATCATAGGTAATAGTCCTTATATTGTTTTCTTGCAGGTGCAATTCCTTGACGTGTTTAGGGAGGTTTATTGGGAATTCATCTAAACTGTTGTGATACAAGTAAATTCTCTCAACTTTCTCCAAACCTTTTAAATCAGAAGGAATGCCAGCATTATTGATTTGATTATTTTGAAGGTAGAGGGTTGTAGCATCAGATGGTATCCCAGAAGGGATGGATGTCAAGTCTCTATCATTGCAATAAATGAAGCCTCCATCACAGCGACATAGTGAAGGGCAGGATTTGGCATTGACGTATTGTGGTGACAATCTAAATAATAAGAGGAGCTGAGCCCATGCAACAAATAAGTTCCAGTTTTCCGTAGCCATGGTCACAGGTGATTTCTTAAAGGGGTGGTTTGGAGCCTGTAAAAAATATAAATACAATGAATATCTAGGTAATGATAAGAGTCAGTTCACTGGAGCAATATATTATTAACAAATAAAAGCAGTAAAAATGCACGAATATCATTTGTATCACCCCTTCATTGTTTCAGCTTTATCATTGAACGGGGAGAGAAACCATTTTGACCCTACCAAAACCTTGTGCAATCCATAAAAATACCTGAATATCAAATAGATAACATATACAGCATTCCTAAAGTGCAACACATTTCCAATCTCCAATTCTAATACACAGTTATATGCAAAGAAGAATTCTATGCTAGAGAGTCTGACTTGGGTTAGTGAATGCCCATGATTCACGTTGTGGTTGGAAGAATAGCAGAGCAGTAGCAGTTTCAGAAACATTTAAACTGGAATTAGTAAAGCACTTCCGTTATTCAGATAAAGATGTCAACTTTTAATCCGACAATCTCAGACAGTCTAAGGTCCATAGGTATAAGCTTCATACTGTCAAGTCAGATGTTTATTTATGTTTACAGTCTGAGTAAGCTGGTATATACTGTGGTATATAGAGTGAGAGCATGTGCATCAATTATTTTTCTCCAGATCAGACTTTCCTTTAAACATTGAGATTTTTTAAAAATCTAACCAAATGTGTTTAGTTTAATCTGTATTTGCCTAACACCCTGATATGACATCATACTGTGGTTTTCCTTTTTTATCACCCATTAGCACGAATGCATATAAACAATGTGCTTTTGCTGGTTGTACATCAATGGTAGAGCCAAAATGATACAAAACATATTTCTGATTCAGATTTGGCTGAGCATGAAGACTATAGAGAGGATAAGTCCCTGTGAACAACTGCTCTATACTATAACATAGGGATGTCGAACCTATGGCACGCGTACCAGAGAGGGCACAAAGAGCCCTCTCTGTTGGCACGCGAGCTGTCGCCAAACCCTGCCTTCAGTACAGACTGCGGACCCGAACTGACAGTTTTCAGGCAAGATCCGTGGCCTGCAATGAAGAAGCGTACACTAGCAGGGGAGTTCTCCTGCCCCGACGCGCATGTGTTCCTCCCCTGGCGCTGGTGCAATGAAGTCACTCACCAGCGCCAGCACTTTGGGGGACGTGCTGCTATAACAGAATGAACTTAAATACTACAGAATGTGATTTTACCTTTAAAGTATGATCTGATGGTCCTCTTGAAATACCAAGTAGATAGAATGTAGTGAAGGCTTTCTGTTTACAAGAATACAGAGGTCTCGTTTATCTTGAGCAGCACTCTGTCATTCACAGTGCCTTTTCAAATATTCCAGTCAACAGAAGATGATTCCATGTGTCCCAAGTAGTTTGCTTGCATCACAACAGTGATTTATTAGGATAGTGTTGTATGCAGATAAGTCCGTCTTCTGTTGTCAAGATAAAATTCTAAAATTATTTCCTTTGGTCATCAGAATCTTTTTTTTTTTTTGGGGAAATATTGACTTTACTTTTTCCCAAATCTCCTTTGCAGCACTAGTAGTTTTCCTTCCACATTAAGGGAACCAATCATAATGTGTAGACTTTAGCTGAAGCTGTTTTCAGTTCAAAAGCATGTTTATTTCCCTGCTTCCTGTGCAAAACCATCCACGGTTTGATAATCAGATCCTAAAAGATTCATACCCAATGTGAACACATGTTAATGTTGTGCTGTTTCATTTTGCTGTTGAGCTATGAAATGCTGTTAAAGAGTTAGCATCGTGTGGCAGTTATCATCTTCAGAATAAATGCATGCAGACTGTTACTTGTACAGATAGGCTTCTCGCAGGATATCCGTGGTGCGTTAAACTCCTGGAGAAAAAAAAAACCAAAATATCCTATTAATGAAAAATTAGTGACAGTATTTGCATACTAAATGAAAATGGATTTACATTCTTAAGCTGATTGGAAGACTTTCATTAGTATTATAGAAAAGAATTACATTGACTGCAATCTGCTATACCTCACAGCTCTCAGAGGTCACAAGCTAGTACCACTGTTTGCCACGTTTACTAAAGTTTCACATCAGCCATTCCAGTGCATCCATCCAAGAGCAACTGTAATTGAAGTCAGCTTCAATCAACCAAGTGCAGAGAAATTGCTTTAGCAAATGGTGACACCTGTCTTTTTCGATTACAAACTGAAGCACAATCACATTCTGTCCAGCGCTTTATCTGTGTAATAGATAACCTAGGACAGAAAGCTATCCCTGCTCTGATGAACACAAGAGTTGGGATAGGTTGTAAGGCCTAGAATGTCTGGGGTGCAGTCCAAGTATGTTCTAAAGAAACTCACAAAGGCATAATGTTGAATGCAAACCAAGTCTGTCTTAAGAAAATAATGCAGTCAAAATGATTTCTGCTGCCCGTGTCACTATATGAATGTCTTACACTGGGGTTGATATTATTCTTAAAACAGTTTCTTTAAATAAATGGTATTTTTCAGAAAACTAAAACCATACGATGAATGAATGCGAACAATACATTTCTTGTCACATCAACCGCAGGAAATGCTTTTGCTCCCACATTTATTAAGTTCATATGATTTCACAAAATCCCTTTTGTTTATGGAAGTGAAGGGTCATCTTTCTAAAGGTGCTTGTAGCGACACTTGAAAGAATTAATATGAACTGGAAATACTTGACCCTGAAATTTAGGAATGCTGCAGCAGCAATTTGCTTCCCCACTTAGTAATTACATGGCATCCAGCATGTGAAGCATCTGTTTGTGAATTAAAATGTATTAATGTGCCAGTGTAGTGAATCAGAGAGGGGGCCTGCTTCCTTCTATGAAATAAATGAAAATAAATTCCTTTCCCAAAGGATTCGTCTTTAACCATGCACAGACAGGATAGATCTTTAAAGCTATGGCTACACTCTGTGTTTTGCAGCACGCATGGAGTAACCCCACAACCCTAATCCCTATAACGTTACCATAAAACAAAGTAGCCACTGTGCAAATATATGGGCACCAGTGTATCACTGCACAAAATACCCCATCTGTATTATTCTGCAGAACAATGCAAATCTTTGGTGAACAGTGCTCTGCTTATGTCTTTAAACGTAAAGTGTAACCTTAGCCAAAACGTATACTACATGCCGTAAAGTGACTCTGGCATAATATTTTAAGTGAGTTCAAAGAATAAAGTGAAATGTTCTTTTCAGAAATTAAACAAATTGAAAAAAAAAAAAAAAAAAGATTTCTATGTGAAACTGAATTGCTCCAATAAGAACAAAGCAAAACTTAATTAGTACAGTTTGAAACACAATGCTACTGTTACAGCAGACTTAAGGCAACAGCCAAAGTGCACTCTTCAATCTGCGGTTTCTAGGAAGCGTTGTCAGTCTTGGTTAACGAACAAAATGCATTTTGTAAATAATATATCTACATTTCATTTTGTCAAGTAGTTGCCTCTGTTTTATTTTTACATATGTTACAGTTGTGATAATAACCGCTAGAGTAAATGTTTTCTGCAGGTAGGCATACAATAAAGCATTTTTATAGCTTTTGCAATCTGCTTTATTGTAATTAAAACACAGTTGTTTTAAACTACTGTAGAAGCTTTTGTCATAAGTGTCTCTGTTGAATTTTAACGTTGGCTCAAAAGTCTGTAAGACCTCTTTTACCTGGACTACATACATGTACACAAATGTATATATTTATTATGTACACAGTAAAAAAAAAGCTATACTTGGAACTTGACGTCTGGGTGCCTACATTAGCAACCAGAACGAGGGGAAATGAATGCAAACTATATTTTACACAGGGAAAACAATACTACGGTATTTGTTTCTTTTTAGGCTGTGTTGGAGTGTTACCCATTTCCTTTGAGCCCAATTTGTTAGGCAAACATTTTTATTACTGTCATTGTAATGGTAATGTGAATGGACTTAACTTGAATCCTCATTAGGATTAGTTTAAACAATTCCAATTTCTTTCTAGCACACAAACATTAAGAAAATATGAAGCTACTCGCGTCTCTAGAAAAGGCTAAAATAAAAAAGTGATCTAGATAATAATTATTCCTTCTGGCTTTTCCTAGAGCTGATGAAATCCAATAGCTTCCTTCACATCTGCTTGCCACTTTGTTTGATACTCAACATTTTGCATTTGAATGGCTGCCATAATGTCAAAGTTGGAACCCTAGGCCCTCCTAGTGACACAGACAGACAAGGTTCCCTTTGATACTTTCTATAGCCCATTGCTGACCTTGAATCATTAAAACACAGATGGGAGCATAAAATATGATCCACACAGTTTTGCTTGCTAGGGATGGGATAAAATGGAAGCATTTTCAAGGCTTTATTTTGACTTTTCAAATATCTTTGATAACATGATGCAGCTCAATTTTAAGAGTGCTTATAGTGGGAAAATCCAGGCCTTCTGTAATTATCACAATTAAACCAATACTTGTTACAATAAAAATTATAACACAGGCTGCCAGTTTTCTGTGTGTGTTTTCAAAAGATAAACTAGAATACAGAGGTTTAGGATTTTTCCTATGTCTATTATTAATAGGTAGAATAAAGCAGGCGTTCCATTATCACTTTTTATGACCCGACCACTAAGGGGCAGTATTTCATTAAAGTCTGGGGATAATATTTTATTTTACCTTATAGGAGCAAGATTTTTATTAGCTCCGTCCTATGATAATGGATACAAATGTTCGGATAAAAAAAGGTTGTTTGTTTAAATTAACTTATACCCTGTGTTTTACTGCAGAATTATCTTATCAACACTGCATTCTTGTAAACTACATTATGATGTAAATTATAATAATTTTGTATCATCAAGCATAAAAAGAAAGCAAGAAACTAAAACATTATTATAACTCTAGTTATCACCTGTACTGTAGATATCTACCATTTGGGTGAGGAAATATAATATTATTTATATAATATAAGCTCTAACCTATTACTAGCAGTATTTACAACACCTGATTGCTTTATGATCCAATAGTTTGTTTATTTTAGTATAATGGCTTTTTGCCTGCCTGGCTTTGCAACTCACTTCTAATTTCTAAATTCAGTATTGCTTGTGACTTGATAAAGGGAGGACAGACCTCTTGAAAGCTTGTCTATCTAAACTGACTGTTAGTCCAGTAAAAAGGTATCACCAAGTATTGCAATTCTCTTCTTTTTGCATCTGTGGACTAACACGACCTCTCTATCCTACCTTAAGCACAGAAGTTTAATTTAAATCAAGCTCTCCTTATTTTGAAGTCTGACATAGGTATAATCAATTTTTTAAATGTACTTGTACCATAGGTGTTCTCAAATTTTCAGAGAAAAGGGTTGTTATAATGTAATGTTTTCCACACACAAAGCTTAGTCTACGGATAGATATTTTATTTTTTTGTTTTAGTTGGCTACATGAGGAGGATTCTGCTTTGTGATGTTCCATAATGATTTGAACAATACATTTCAGCAAGAAGAAATTGAAACCACTAAGAATGACCGCCATCCTTGTGAACGAAATTACTCACAAGCAGGTTAAAATGAAATTATACTGATTGTCGAATGAATGCCGTTCTAAGGCTTTCTCTTCAAAGTTGCCAAGGAAACTTACTCTACTGCAGCAAGAGAAAATACAGAATAAATGATGCCATTGTTTAGCAAATACGTGAATCCTTTGAGTGTAAGTGGAGTATTACCTGCTTATGACTTAAAAAAAAAAATATCAGACCCTTTAGCCCGGAGGTGTGGACAGATTGTCCGTGGTCATTAAAGGGCCAGTTTTTTATAAACCCTATTTAAAGGATAACTCATTTAAATTTTTTTTCTGCACAACTTTAAAATAGTTTGTCGTTAAATTACTAAACACGTGGATGCTGTTTTGGCCTGTAATGTTTTTTTTTTTGTTTCTATGGTTTCAAAGGCCTCGACCAACTCTGTCAACAGTGAAGCAATGTCTCCTCTATTTAATCACTTATTTTTTATACTATTACTATTAAGGATAGGTTATTTTATTTTTTTAAAGAATTGCTATTTTATGTTCTGCAATGGGAACAAAATGATCCATCGGACCTATATGAAGAGTTAAAGATTTTGCTGCATCTCTCCCGCTGAGCCAAGGCCCAGTAAAGGGTAGTACACACTGCTAGATGCCTTTTTCTGTTCAGACCTGCAAGTTAGACACTGGCTGTTTTATTCCACTTTCTCCAGCTTTAATTGCAACAAAGTCTCCTGTTGAGCAGAACAGCAGTGGCTGAGAGAACAAGGAATAGTCCTCTTTTTGAAGGACTTTGTGCAGCCCTAATGGCCATGTTGATTTCATTAACCATGGTATTTATTTAGTCATTACCGCTGACAATGCAGCCAACACAAAATAGTGCAAACAGGCTAAACTAAAAAAAAGCCATTTTTTCTTCCCTCCCTTTTCATTGTGGCCATTTGCCACTGTGTGAATTATTTAGCCCCAGGTTATTCAACACAATGAAGCAAAATTCCTGCAACAGACCCCATCAGTTCATTGTACAGTTCATGTTCTTTCTTGGAATGCATTGTTTCTAAAAGTAAACTGTCTTTTTGCATTGTCTACGCCACATTCCAAGTGTAACTACAAATCCCAGCCTTCCAGAGACTAGTCAAGGCTAAGGACCCTGAGAGTTGTTGCCATTAAATATCCCCTTAATGCAAAATATCCAAAGTTTAGTACTGAATTTCACATTTTTACTAGAGTTTTTATGATAGTGTAACAAGCAAAGAAAATGTTTAATAGGCGCATGAAAGGGCAGTATTTAAAGGGTTAAACAGAAGTAGGCTTTTTGCTAAAACTGCACAATAAAGTGGACTGTTAAGTCGACTGAATTATGACAGCGTGACTTGTACAATGGCTTGCCTTTTTTCACAGGGAGAGATTTTTTTTTCCATTCACTATGCGCCTAAACTGATAATTGTGTTTTTCATCCTGAGGGAGAGTAATGTTCGTTAGTACTGCACACCCGCAGGCACTAGATGGCGAGTATAATTGGACTTTATCTGATTGGACAGTGCTGTTCAGAGAGAGGGGACCTAGGGAATAGATAATTAATAGTCTGGTAACAAAGTCTGACAGCAACCAGAATGACCAAAATGTATTTTCCTTACCTTGATTTGCCCACTGAGCTATCACAATTAGGAGATGGTCAGTTATAAAACATTAAGTGTCTGCTTGTCTACATTTAGCAGTAACAACACTTTACTGCTATAATGTAAAAGTGCCTTAGAATCAAGCCTCCATTTAAATGACCTGTGCAACTGTGTAAACCAAGTGTTTCTCAAACTCATTAAGTCCCCTTAGCAAGGGGATGTGATGATTCCCCTACCTGGCTCAGAATTCTCTACACACAAAGAGGTTAATACAAACAACCCCAACCTCCTTTTAATGTTTATGTGTCTGTGTGTATTCGCATCACTGCAAGAAAGAAATGTAAGTGAACAGGTCTGGGGTAAAATGAAACCTTGTGGAATTTGGTTTCATGGAAAGTAAGGGTGTCGAACCTTCAGAATGTTATGATCTCTAACCAGCATCATAATTTGTCTGTTACAATTCATTTTTAATAGAGTTATATTAGGACTATACTGACCACTATCTGATTGTTAAAAGTAAATTTATCAAGATATATATATATATATCTTGATAAATTTACTTTTAACAATCAAATATATATATATATATATATATATATATATATATATATATGCTAGATACAGCAATCAGCCCCCATTTTCCCAGCCCTGGTCTCAAAGCCTTCAATGACAACCATTCGTTTAATATGAAGCATTAGGCACTAACTGTGGGGCTGTCAGCAGCTGCAGTACATGGGCAGTAGCCAGAAAGAAGATTACATAGTGCTTGGAAACAAAGGTGGTCCCTTCTTAACATTGTAATAAGTCAGAGCTAGGTTTCCCTGCTACCAAACCTGAGCCCAGTGTGGATGTGCCAATCCCACATCTAGTCAGAGAAAAGTAACAGCAACATAAATACTGTAGCTTTGTAAAAGTGTCATAAAGAAATGTATTCTTCCTGGGAATAAATCACTGATTGTGGCATTCAGCAGCAGCACCACTGTTTGGAATTACACATTAACTTGCTAATTTTGCAAACGTTCTAATTCATTCCACTTGTGCTTTATGTCAAAATATAATTCCCCCATTCCCAGAGAGGGCACCCGCACGGCTGGACAATACCTATTCCCTTAAGCTCCTCATTATCTGTCTGCCTCTCACGCGACCTCCCCACATTGCTATGCTGATCACATCACTTCTTGGCCAGGCACTGGATTTAATGATGGGGTGTCTAGAAAAAAAAGCTAAGTCCCCTTATACCCACAGCAACAATCACACAACAGAGAGAGAGAGAAAGGGGATTGGAACGAGATGCTCCTATACAAGCAGTTCAACGCTTGAAGTCTAGGTGTAGCTGTTCATTTGTGCTTAGAAAACTCCTTTAACACAAGTAACTAGTGTGAGCCAGCTATGTGCTTTACATGTACATATACTACTCTCTCTCTCTCCCTCTCTCTGCTCTCAAGGATTATTGATTTCCTTTCTTGGCTGCAGAGCACACTGTTAGAAAGGCACTGCCACACAAGAGCTCTAAACAACACACAGTAAAATAAAATCTTTCTTATATCAATGCCACCAACATCCCCAATAGGAAGTTTACTGGCTACTGAAAGCTGCTGATTTTACTGATGAAGCAGAGACCAAATAACAAGTACTTTATTTCTCTGCTCATCAGATCCAGCCAAAAGGCATTGTGATGTGACAATGTAAACAAATTCAGCAACTTTAGTTTATCTGACCATTTAAAACTAATCTCATCCTGGCAAATAGAACAGTTTTATGTGCACCCTATAAACCCCAAATAATCAGAGTGTATTATTCAATGCAGATAATCCTGCTAGTCATAAACGGATCATCTTTCCCTTCCACTGAGCTCACTCCTGCTTACTGCTACATGCTGCAACAATGTAACATTTACTGATCAGGACACTTACCTGTCTTTCCAGTAACACCAGGGAAATCCAATAGTGATAAATAAACACAGATTGAAATAATTCCAGCAAGAGGCAGTTAAGGGAATCAGTAAAACCAAGTCTCCAGGCTGCACAGTGTTTATGCAAAGGTACACAGAAAAAAATCAAGCATTCAGCCAGCACCATGCAGACTCACTCCCTGTACACTGAGCAGTGCAGAGAAGGGGGGATAAAACATTCCAGTTAGGTCCTCCACAGCCTACCTCAAAGTCTCAACTTAAAGCAAAGCATCTAACAGTGGCTGAGTGCCTGGCTGATGTCAATGGCTGTGGGCGGGGGGTTTGTCTTAAGCCCTGCCCAAGTGAGGTAACCTCCTTCGCAGCCTGCATTCTCACAGCCGACACAAGAGGGAGCTCCAGTAAACCCAATCTGCAAAACTGGCTGATAGGATTTCCAGTAGTGTCTGTGCATTTTTCTAAAGGTTTGTGGGATTTGATGCCATGTTTAACCCCCTCTGTGCCAGGCAATGCACGTTTCTTTCCATAGGGAAATCATTTAACCCCCCTGCAGAGCTTCTATACAGATATATATATAAAAAAAAGAAAAAAAGGCACAAACAGATTGCACTGGACATTTATAGATTATTAATCACAGGGAATAATAGAACCAGTAGTGTTGCTGAACCACAGTATTTGGCTGGGATCCTAGAACTAATTTTACTTCTATTGTTGCATTTTGCTTCTGGTGAATGCTCTGCTGAACACTGCTAGCAAATACAACTCTTTAGGAAACACTTTTCTGCTATTTATTTTTTTTTATGACTTATTAATTTATTTTTTTTTTGTCATTGAATTCCACAGCTGTCAGAATACTGTCAGTGACAGCAACACAACAGATCCAGCTGTGCCAAATCACTGGAAGGCTGTAAATAAGAATATAAAGATAAGAGGGTAGTGGGCTGGGGGGTGTTACAGTCATTGCAGCTCACAGGCACTGTGAATATGCTTTGGCTGATAGCTTGGAAATCATTCAGATTGGGTGAAAGGAAAAATAGACCCTCCTGTGTCTATCCGGTTGGATTAAAGGGGAAATATGCTTATGTATGAATTGGATACCATTTAAAAGGAAAATTATAGTCCAGCTCTGAAATAACATGACTTTATTGTGAAAGGATTTTTTTTTTCTCATACTGGGTTGTCTTGGAAAGCTACAGAATGTGTGTGTGTGTGTGTGTGTGTGTGTGGTCTCAATGATGAATCAATAATAAGAACGTACTTTGTTGAGTATCCTTTGAAGGGACAGCTCAGTCAAGCTTTCAAACTTTTCTTTAAAAAAAAAAAAAAAGCACAAAAAACAGTGAGTGCTTTATTTCAACTGAGTTATTCTCTACACAAGTATGTACAGAAGAAGCATTTCACAATGATTTTCAGCCTTGTTCACTTGAAGTATCATTCTCTATGTACAGCCCTGTGCTTGCCAAAGGGGAAATATAGATTATAAACTATCAATGTTAATATTTTATTTTTATTTACCAAATAAAATTGTATAATATATTATTATTAGCACTATTTTAGATTCCTTTCTATTACTGCCTAAATCTTAACATGTCTGATGAAGGGAAGCTGAGTTCCATCCCTAAACATTATACAAAGCACACATCATGCAATAAATGGTTCATAAAATTAACCCTTTGGAAACAGATCCAGTTAAGCAGCACATGGTTGTGTATCTGGAAGCCAGTTCTTGGATACTTCATTTGACCACTGATGTTCTGGGATACATTTACACGTTCATCTAAAGGCCTGCCCACTATCAACATCATTTTCATCATGTTATAGATCATTGTATTCTAAAATAAGGTGCAATGGGTCTTCATTTTTTATATATTGTTTTGCAGTTTTATTTATTTAATTGTTTTCCTTGTTTACATTTTTTTGTTCACATTTACATTTAAATGCTCATCTGGTTGCTAGGGTAAATTAACCGTGCAACCTGCCACTGAGTTAGGCACTGAAAAGGAGAGAGCAGAGGGTATGAACAGAAAGATTAAACAATGGAAATAACTTCAAAATGCAATTTCCCATAACACCACCCATTGATGCTGCTATTAAAAAAAAAAATGTTGTAAAAACCTATACTTTCCATTGATACTTTCCATTGCACAAAGTACAGTTTCCAAATTCTAGTATACTGTATAACCTATAAAAGCACGTTTTCGCTTTTCCGAGTTTCATCCCGTGAGAACCCGGAAGTTTCTCGCTGTAAGTAAAGCAAGATTTGTTTCAATCGATTCTTACCGAGAGAAACTTTTTCCACTGAATATTTCCATGGAAAGGTAGCCATACTTTACATTAGTGTAGAATAGCTACATTAGTGTAATAAATCTTGCGATACTTACCGTGAGAAACTTTCGGTTTCTCGCGGGATTAAACTCGCCTTCAGTGTTGGATTTACATCTC
>WMED01001892.1:0-25819 GCA_019650415.1 Pipa parva
AAACAATAGTGTTTAGGGGACAAGGGAAAATATGGGGGAGGGGAGAGGCAGAAAAAGTTAAAAAAAAAATATATATAAGAGAAATAATAGGGGTAAGGCTAGGTTCACGCTAGCGTATCATGCTCAGCGTATAATACGCGTGTGAAAAAAAAATTACGCCTCAATGCAAGCCGATAGTGCTCACCTAGTGCTGGACACACTAGCGTATGATGTACATACGCTGGGTCCTGAACGCTGTGTGTCATATTTTGGCCAGCGTATGATATGCCGCACCCAAAATGAAACCACATAGGAAGTGATGTGAACGCTGAGGAAGTGTTCACACTGTCACTGGTAAGTACAAATAAAAAATACACTCAGCGTATTTCTCTTTTTTTTCACACTAGCATATTATGCGCTGAGCATAATATGCTAGTGTGAACCTAGCCTAATAGGAATAGCTGGAAAGATAACTTGCTTGGAAAAGATATAAAATGTACATTTTTATGTTAGATTAATAATAGAAAACGCAGTGCCATATGCCTACTGTGAACAGTATATTTTCATGAAGAATGCCATATTGGATGGTATTTTATTCAGAAATCTGGATTAAAACATTGCATAAATTTTGTATTTCACATAAATTCTTTTTATTAGAAATTTGTATTATTCTACATAGTATATGCACATACTATAGATTAAAAACACAGACATTTAATTATGAATCATATGAATATACATTGTCTGCAATATATAGTATCATCAAGAGATTCTGACTATTAATATAAAGCAAGTATTACATAAATTATTGCCAAAATTAACACCACCTGCAACAATAAAGACTTCATAAAAAAAAAAAAACTTCTAAAATGAAAAAATGAACCAAGATAAAAATTAATAAGCGAGTTCTGGACTATCCATAATATTTAAAAGATTAACATGTGATATGCCTATGAATAGACATTCCTTGTGTACAGTGAATGTTCTAATTGGTTTAAAGCAGCACAAGCTATCCATCTTGAATGTTCCTTTTAGGACACTAGTAAGCAGAACACCATTAGAACTACTGTAATATAGGCTGCAAGTGATTCACCCATTCTTAAATCATTGGAAAATAATGAGAATGTTAGCCTTTATCTAATTAACAAGTGCCTTCTTTGAATTAGAAAAAGAGTATCATTTAGCCCACGGATGTTTAGTAAATTGCTTTGGTGGCATGTAAGCTAATGCAGGGTAGTGTTTGCAGTGTCTTTTTCTAGGCTCCCTCTTATGTGAATTATAATTCAGTGATCACCTTAGATCACAGGCTATTCATAAATCAGATGCCTGACATAGGATGAAAAATTGTATTAATATATGAAACTTATTATATAGTATAAAAACGCTCTCTTGATAAATTACATTGTTTGTGCTTGACAATGATTGCATTTAAAACATTATTTCTGTTAGCCATTTTACAGACTGAGACGTCCTCATGAAAAATTTACAATGCTCTTCTGTGTTATCAAGTCAGAGGGCAAAAGGAGCAAGTGGTGAAACACAGTACTTCCTATTCGCTAACACTGGTAGCTAAGAAAAAATGAACTTAAGACCACAATAAGAAATCTATCTATCTACACTTCTGATGTGCAGGAAAGCAACTGAACTATACTGTATTTATTTGCAGCATATGAATTGAATTTAACATTTATCCAGGAACTAGGAGCCATATCTACTTCTCTACTCTGTACCTTATAGAATGCTCCTCTTGTTGAATTTCTGTGCTTGGGAATACTAAAAATATTTCTCTTCGCCATAAGAACTGCTTGTGTTTTCACCGAATGAGATGACATCACAATGCCCAACACAATAGGGGATATTTATCAAGATTTTTGCCAATTTTTACAGTATCAAAAACAATTTTTCGATGTAAAAGAATGCATAAAAAAGTGACTTTCAACATGCCAAAACAGCATTTTTAAATAGGTGATACCAGCTTAATAAAATAAACACTGTTTCTCTGACCATCAAAACACCTTTTTGACTGATACATTTAGGGGGGAATTCACTATCTTCCGAAGTGAGGTGCGTAGTGTTCGCCTCACTTCGGAAAGACTGAGATGCGCATGCTGATGTCCTGTACGCGTTCATCAGCATGCGCATTAAAGGGATTCCCATCTCGGCAAGGCAACTCTTATGCTCTTGCCGAGATGGGAATCCCTTTAATGCGCATGCTGATGTTAGCGCGCATAACACCATTTGCGAAGTGAGCCATAAGATTTGGAGCTCACTTCTCTGAATGGCGAATTCCCCCTTTAATGTATCCTTTTTTAATAGCATTTGACAACCTCTGACAATATGTTACTCCAAACAGAAAATATACTCTAAGCCGCCTAGCTTTGACAGACAACCTTTTTAGGTAAGAGTTGTAGTATTTACTGTACTTCACCCCAAAACAGAAGCAGATGTTAAAAATTCCTGTGAAGCCACATTATGTATTAATTTAAAAATTAAAATGTATTCAGCTTCATTCTGGGCAAGAGATTGATTTTACTGAAGCAAACATTGCAGCTATTATAATTGCCCCTCTAATTTTAAAGCTGAAGGAGATCATCAGAAAGAAAAGGAAAGACAAGCCTATGAAGTTTAATTTAAAACTAGGCAAAATCTCCTTCCATGATGTATTGATAAATGCCTTTTGCTAAGGCTGACTGGTTTATTCTGGCTGCAGCTCCATATTATTTACATTAATTACAGGAAGGCTGTTTTGTTAATAGTACATTGTAGTATAGGTCGCAGCATGATATGCTAATGATGGAAGAAAAACCAAGTGTCTCCAATATTTATGTCTGTAAAAGAGCAAAAGCTTGCCTTGTTTCTTCATATTTCAGGATAGCAAACGATGTATATGAAGTACAAACCCATCTGAAATACTTAATATTTACAACTGCATATAAAAAGCTGATCGTTTTCTGACAAGGGGTATCCATTAATAACTAATGCCGGCATGATATTTTTTTGTTGGTATAATAAACCACTTTTATTATTGAGTTTTTTTTTTCTTGATTCAAATACATGGTTTTTGACAAGTCAGTCAGGATACTGACTTTATATAAATTTGTATATGTTCAAGTAGGCCCAAGCCTCAGTGGACTGATCATTCCACTCAATGCTCATTCATTTCCCTTCAAATGCTATAGAATATGTTTCCCAATACTTTCAAACCAGCACTAGCTACCCAGTTAGTGTGGCATTTTGTTCAGAGCGCAAATGAGACTGTATTGTCATAAAATGTGGATTAACAGAAAACGTTTCTCTGGAGAAATCACGCATACTGTTTGGGTGACAAAAATTACCTGAAAATGTAATGTTTCAGACTCAAGCTTGCTGCAGATATGGAGTGTGGATGCTATGCCAAAACTTCCAATATCATGTTAAGTAGGATAAACTAACTGTTTTTCATTCTCTTTGTAGCAGAGTAAATTGTAGCATGTAGCACCACTCGAGTCGCCGAGCCGAAGTACCTTTAATGCGTTCGCTGATCTCCGCTTGCAGGAGACCAGGGGGTGCATACCTGTCTCGGCGAACTGATGAGAAGCATCACAAGGTAACTTCGCTCTTTCCTGAATTACCCTCCAAGTCAGTAGTAACAGATCAACACAGTATCAAAAATGTGAGGCATTTGAGACATAAGATTACATATAAATAGGCCGGGAGTTCGACACCAGGTGATCAGAACTGCAGGTGGGATTCAGAGAATGCAGGCTATGGGTTGGGCACAAGAACACTGGAGCATGGCTGGACTTAAAATTCAAAATGTATCCCTGCTGTTTATAACTGTGAGCAGGTCCTTAACTCCTCCTTATAAAGGTTAAATAGATGTGGAAGTAGGGATTACTGTCACTTCCATTTCTCATTAAAGTTCAGCATAAAAACAGGTAAAAAACACATATAGGAGTTATTCATCAAAGTCCAAATTCGCCTTCCATAGTGTCAATACGATTAGGAAGTCGCAAATTCACTTCTACTTATTCATGAAGCGTTGGACTGTGTCAGACGCCATCGCATGCGTAGTACGGCATAGTCAGTCACACAATAGTAGGATGAGAAGTCATGCAGAGTGAGGAGAATTCCTCTAGTGAAGGGCAGTGACGTCAGTCTCATCAGATCCCACTAACTGTATAACTGTATATAAGTGAAAAATACTTATTGTTATATGTCATCTTGTGCTTAGTTGATGTTTAGTAGTAGACTAATTTAGTCTCAGTCGCCATTGTTACTTTTGAATGAATAGTCGCCTTATGCAACACTGGAGCCCTAGCATTAATCCCTCAATTCCCCACTCTTTTGTGGCAAAGGCAAACAGGTGAATTCGGAGCAGTACGCCCTGTAGAATCTACCCCTTCGACAGACTCTGTCACATGCTGAATAGCCAAATTACCTGTGCATGTACATGGAAATTAATGTGAAGGGCTCCGTAAGTCCGCGACTGGAGTAAGCGTTGGAATTGGTCACAAATTCATCACATCGCAGAGATTGTTGAATAAGCAGAGTTGGAGAAGTTGTAAATGGACGTGAATACGGGCACAAGCGCGACTGTTCAGACTTTGATGAATAATCCCCATAGTTGTTATCTGCACAGCTGAAGGTGCGATCTACTTTGATAAGGTAAACTAGCAAAACAATGCCTACAGCTAATGACATTGAACAGAAATTCTTCTTGAGTTTCCCATACAAACAGCTTCTTGATACTGAGATACTCCTTTTATCAGCAAGAGCAGGGTTTTCCAACACTAGGCTAGTTTAATGTCTGTTTTAAGATTTCTACATAAATTTTCATTGGGGCTTCTTTTTTCTTTGTATGTTGCCACCTAGTCTGTTAATTAAAATTGACATTAAATGGCAATGTTCTTGTCCCATTATTTTCATTGTACTTTATTTAGTTACTTAGGGGGTTATTCTCTAAAGTCAGAATTGTTGCATATAGGTGTGAATTTGCCAGCTAAAGACAGTCACAATAGAGTGCTACTGTAGCAGTCACGTCTTTATAATGAGAATATTGTTGCAGTCGCAACTTTAAAATTGTATGTATGTATATCTAATTTTATTTATAAAGCGCCACAAATTTATGCAGCGCTGTACAATTCAGCGATACAAGTACAATACAGACATGGTAAAAGTGTATTAAACAATACAAGTAAAATATCATAAGGATACATCAAATTATGTGCTAGGTTGTGATTGACACAAGAGGTTGGAGGTCCCTGCCCCATGGAGCTTACCATCTAAGTGTGGAGCTTACAATCTAAGTGATTGTAAAAATTGTCACAGTTGCGATCTTACAATGGGAGAATTGTCACAGTCATGGATTTGCTATAGGAATCCGCTGTTTGAGAATTCGACAGTTGAATTCGGACTTGGAGAATAACCCCTATGACATCAAACCTGAGAATAAAACAGGAATACCATGTTGTCTGTCCTATAAGATACAGCTTGTATATGTAGCACATGCAGAACCAGTGGCATTCTAATAAGGATCTAAAATACTTTCCTCTCCTTGCTCTTCATTTTGTAGGAGATTCCCTAATGTCATTAGTAAAGTTCAATGTGACCAAAACATAGTAACATATTTCTAAAATGAATATTGGGGCAAGTTTATGCATTTTGTGCAGTGGATCTTTCTTTTCTTGCTGATTGTGTCCTAAATAATAAACTGTAGCCTCCAGCAGTTTGTCACTGAACGCTTATGATGAGATCGCATTCATCTAAATCTGTTGGTCAAAGGAATAAAATAAATCAAAAATTTTCCAAATATAACAATATTTGTGTTCTACAGATAATTGATGACTCCAGCTGCACTAATTAAAATCCATCTGAGATTCATTAATCTTGGTCGCAAGGTCCAATTGCTACAGTCCCACACCCAGCACAGACCCTGCACTGTCCTTGTACTTTGCAGGTATTGTCAGGCTTTCATTTATAGCAAGAGGAAAGGTGAGACAGCAAAGGAGAGTGAGAAAGAAATAACAGAGATTTTATCATTCTATGTATTCCCATTATTTCTTCAGTAAGAGCTCAGTGTTACTGCTAACACTGTTCAGGCTAATTAGTGTGCATTTACTAGAGAGACAGTCAAATAAAAAAGTGGGCTTTGCTTTGAGCAGGCTCAGAAACAGACATACTTTTGACAATGTCTTTCTAAACTAAATGCATAAATAAATTAAATGCTGTATAAATGTATTAAGTACATGGTGGTATATACAGCTAGCAAGCAATTATAAACATTATTTGCATTTGATGGAATGTAGCTCAGGTAATGAGTACGGGAGCTGAAGACACTTATTGCACACCCCTCTTCATTTCTATCACATGAAAATGACTAGACTCTGGATTAAGACCTGATTCTAGGTCAATCACCTTTCCTTTCTTTTTAAAGGCTGTAATACATGGTATAATATACACTACATCCTAAGGGAGAATATTACATTATTTGCAGTATAAGAGAATGTGAAGGACAAGACCTTGTAGCCTACAAGACTATAGAAACTAGCTTTCATAAATTAAAGGACCAATAACATCAAAAAGTCAATAGGTCTCATTCACAAGTGTGTAATGCAAATTTGCTGCAATCCCACTAGTTAAAATGACACTTACATCCCTATTTGTCCTTATAGACTATCAAAGGAAATTGACTCCTACTAATACAGGGGTGGGCAAAGTTTTCTTGTATTGGGCTGGTTTAATCATTTTCAACTATGCAGTGGTAACATACCCAACATGGCTAAGAAGTCATGGTATGAGCACTGTGAGCTCCCCAAGCATGGTTCATTGTGGAGCCCAGGCCAGCAAGTGATTTCCTGTGTTTCCCGCTGCAGAAGTGGCTTTTCCTGGCATCTCCTAGACACCAGACATGACAGTTTGCATTTTGGCAGTTAGCCCACCCCTGTACTAACACCATGAAAATAGTAGTGAACTAAAATTTTGCCAGACCAGTTATTTATCACTAACGTACAGATATAGGTGAAATAAACTGTAGTACAAATATTTAACAAATCTATAACTTATCTATGGGCAATAAATTCCTGGTATGAATGTTCAAAACAGAGAGTGAAATCTGGGGGTAGTTGGCAGCAACATTTCTTAGTAGGTGTAATGATGTCAAGTAGAATTTTCTTTCATTACTATTTTTTCAGCTGTAGGTGTTACCATATCCTTTTTTCCTGAGCAAAAGAAACTTAATTTATTAATGAACTCATGATTCAATGTCACTCTGGTGCAAAAGACATGGAGCTGAGCTGCAGAAGCAGTTGTGTGGTGTGCTAAATTTTAATTAAAGTTTCTGGATTTTCCACTGCCCTCTCCAGTGTACTGTCACTGATTAAGTGGAAGGATGTATAGAAAGCAGACCAATAGTGATGGGTCTAGGTGTTTCTTGGGCTTTATGTGATCAGCACTTTTCTGGTTAATTGCCACATACTGCTGGACAAGGTCTGTAATTCAGGACTGTATATGTATGTATAATCCACCCACGGTTTATATATAGTAAAGAATGTATGGAGAGGTTGGCAACTTAGCACAAGGCAACAGACAATTTGGTAATTAGTGTAACGGTACCTAATGCAGCCACTTTAGCTAAACAATGACCTTAAGAAGGGAATAAATGCAATGTAAGGAGTTAAAGGTTATAATAATATGGAAAATACGATTGTGACAGACACAAAAGTATTAAAAAAAATGATCTCAGGTTACAATTTAGTTTTATCAATGCCATTATTAAATGGATTAGGTAACAATTACATATTAAGGCTGGGTTACAAATTTTCCTCTGGCATTTAAAAAAAAAAGGCATATGGTGAAAAAATGCCTGACAATTTTCCTATGCTTTTAAAAAAAAAAAAAAATAGTATGCGCAGGTGCAAGTTCCCTTTGTCTCCTCACTATCTCAGCACTTTCCCCTAACATGTGACCTCTATTGTCCTATTGTTACTACTCCTGTCGCATTGCATTTTATGCAGTTGAAAAAAAACACAGCAAGTAGCACCCTAACACATATTATTCCTCTCTATGAAATGCCAGTCAGCCATTGCACAGCCAATAGCCATTACTTTCAAAGTGTTATAGTGACTGCTTATTTTCTGCGTTTTTGAGCTGCAAAAGTCACCCGTATGAACCCGACCTAATGGTTTATTTCCCTCTCACAAAATCACCCGAGGGTGCATAGAAATACTGCTTCTGCACATTCCCCAGTGACACTTTGTTGTGAATCCAAAACAAGGTTTATATTGAAATCGTAACTGCATCTTTACAAGAAAATTTCCAGGTAATGGTTCCCAAATACATATATTTTTTCTGAAACTGACAACGTTTTATTGCTGCAAATATTCTCTCCTTGTTACAAAAAAAGAAACATGTCAAGAACTTGTGGTTCAGATAAATATCTACAGAAATAGCTATAACTAATGTTAATAACTAAGCTGCCTCACAGACCATAAATACTAGAAAAAAATAAATAACTCCCCGAGACAACTGTGTAGTGAACATTATAGCTAAAGTAACATTTAAGCAATCAGTCATATAAAGCCAACACAGTCATAAGCAGGGTTTATGAAAATACTTGTAAACATTTATTAAATGTAAATCCCTCTTCAGGATCTGTGTTGTAAGTGAAACCTATTTTTTCATGCAATTTGGTCTTTGTCATACAGCAGACAAATGCATACAATCCCATTTTCTTGCACAGATATTTAAGCATTCTCGAGATGTACTTTACATTACAAAACCTAAAATGGTAGACGTCCCTTAAAGAAGCAAGAAAAGTAAAAGATAATGCACAACTGCTAAAAGAAAAAAATACATGTGACCATGCAACTTTACACATGTAATTTAATCAGATTAGCATTTTTCACGCCAAACAAATATGAGACAAAATGTGGCTAAATTTTAGACATCTACTGTTGCATAAAATTAAATTAAATTAAAAGTGCATTTATCACAACATGTGCCTTAAGATGTTTTTGAACTGGATTAAATAAAGCTTTTTTTTATTTCCTGCAAACAGGAAATTTTATTTAATAAAAATCATCTCCAAATCACTTATTTCATTTCCTTCCTCAGAGTATTAAAATCCACAAAGTATTAAAAATGATTATGTTTTAACCCCATTAAAACCATGACTATACCAATTGTCTTATTCCATCAATGGTAAATCCCCACCCACCCACAACGTCCACTAGCAGCATGCAGGAGCAATTGACTAGTGGCAATAGGTGACAGAGTGAGAAACAGGAAGGCAGTCAGCAATATTCAGGCATCACACCAGGTAAATCACTGACACAGAATGCTCACTTATAGAAATGATGTTAGTTGTACAGTAGTTGTACAAATAGGTTTACAGAACTAAAAAAAGACTCACTGTCACCAGACTTGTACATGCCTACCACCACCAGCAGACTTGTACATGCCTTCCACTCTCACTAGATGTGTACATGCCTGCTACTAAAAGCAGATGTGAACATGTCTTCCTCCTTCACTGGATGTGCACGTGCCTGCCACTGCCACTAGATGTGCACATGTCTCGCTCCTCCACTAGATGTGCACATATCTGCCACTGCCACTAGATGTGAACATGTCTTCCTCCTCCACTAGATGTGCACATACCTGCCACTGCCACTAGATGTGTACATGCTCTCCCCCTCCACTAGATGTGAACATGCCTTCCCCCTCCACTAGATGTGTACATGCCTGCAACAGCCAAAAGATGTGTACATGCCTATCACTGCCACTAGATCTGTACATGCCAGTCATTGACACTAGATATGTACATCCCTGCCACTGCCACTAGGGTTAAGACTTGGGGCAAGACTGGATTCCCTTTAAAGCGTTCGCTGATGTCCACGTGCAGGACATCAGCGAGCGCATAACAGGCTATGCGTACTGAAACGAACAATCGGAGCGTAAGTTGGCTCTTTGGTGAATTACCCCCTTGGTATTTGAGGCCTGAGATCGCCTTTACAGGAAACACATGAAATATAAACCCTATTAGTAAATGTGGTATTGTTTGCCATAGAATTACTACAACTAAAGCTTATTTTTTTGGTAAAACACAGTGGATTTAAGAAAACTCACTGCAGTAAAATGTAATAAAAAATTGTGTTCTTTTGCCGATTTACAAAACATAATATCTAGAAGGGTCAGTTGAAAGACATGATATAACATGCAAGTCATTTAGTATCTATACAGCGGACACTGTCTGACTAGAATATATTTCATTGCAAATATACCAGCATTTGTCACTGCAATTTGTCACAGTTAATTTTGCATGTTTCATATCATACCAAAGTCCCAGTACCTCATCTGTAACTACAACCTTCTTGCTTAGAACACAACTCATCTAAAAGATGATGAAAAGGAAAGACTCACAATAAAGACAGCTGGCCACATGCACTGTTATGGGTTCTTGTCCCAAAGGATCCTCTTAGTTGCCCACTTATGACCAGAGTAAACAATGATGCGGTGCTGTTTTTTCGGTTTTAACACATGATTTATAAGACTGCACAGAAAGCATTCATTGCTGATAATCATCATTATTTATACAGTAATCTCCTTCTTGTCCTTTTTATATACGCATCTTTATCTCAAGGGGCATAAGTTTGCTTTTATTACAAGAGATCTTCTTGTTTGAGAAGTGAAACAAAAGTAAACTTTCTCCAAGCACATGGAGACTGGATTAATAAAAAATATATATATATATATATATATATATATATATATATATATATATATATATATATATATATATATATATATATATATATATATATATATATATATATATATATATATAAATATATACATATATATATTTATAAAATGAGTATTGCAAAACTTGGCGATACCTTTTTTATTGGACTAATGGTCAGCTTAAATAGACAAGCTGTCAAAGAGGTCTGTCCTCCCTTTATTTAAACTGTCCATTAGTCAAATAGAAAAGTTATCACCAAGTATTGCAATACTCATTTTTTTGCTTCTGTGGACTAACACAACTACTCTACCCTACCTTATTGGGCAGTATGATGGCTCAGTGGTTAGCACTGCTGCCTTGCAGCACTGAGTTCTGGGTTCAATTCCACCCTAGGCTTCATCTGCATAGAGTTTGCATGTTTTTCCCACCCCTGTGGGGATTTCCACTGGGCACTCCAGTTTCCTCCCACAATCCAAAAAACATACATCTGCATCTATCTGTGTGTGTGACTGAATAGGGAAACTAGGTTGTAAGCTCTGTGGGGAAGGGACTGAAGTGAATGTTGAATCTCTGTAAAGCGCTGCGTAATATACCAGCGCTTTATATAAAAAAAATTATATACGGTATATATAATTAAAATCAAATTAATACATGTTAGAATTCTCCTGAACTTTCATCTATCTTTTTCTTCCAATTTTCTTGCTTGTTTTACAGTTTACGTCATGTTCATTATAAATTGTTCGTGTGCTGTAGTTTTCCTTTACGGAACAAGTCGGACTTTAGCTAATAACCCCCTAAGCTCACTAACTGAGCATGCTCCCCTCTCCTGAAACCAATTAAAATTTACTTACACTTTCTTCAGGAAAGTTAACAGGAGGAAGGACTAGGGTTAGCCGAGAGCCTCAGCACCAAGTGCTTACTTTATTTTTATTATTGCTATGATTATTCTGAAAAATCAGTAAGCCTGAACCTGTCATTTTAACATCTTGTTAAAGCTAGAAGACTTACAAATAGAATGCTCTTTTTTTTAACAGGCTTTAATGTACCTTTAAGGAATAGGTGTTCTGTTATGGGGATTAAATTTAATCAGCTGCAAAACATGATACTCCAGCACAAATGACAAAAAAATATTTTTTGTTAAAAAAACATCTGAAAGTTTCCTTAGTGGTTAGCTGCTCACTGGTGTAATTGATTTCAAGCATTATTTTGTTATCATTTGAGCCTTAACGAAATTTCAAGTTCACTAGTTTCAAGCATTTTTAAGCCCCTGCAGAAATTGTCTTATTTATCTCATTTTTCTGGAAATGTTCCATATCCTATATTTACTATTAAATTTTTTTAAAGCAAACTCTGCATATACAAGATACAAACATGTTTTGATTAAAGCATTAAACCAATCATTACTTCTTTCAGATATTTTCTTTATTCTGTTGATATGGTAGAGTCAGTCCTAAAAGGTTAGGCCCAGCATAATCTTCTACTATGCATATCTGAAGAGTACAATTAAATAAAAATATATTATTCTGGATGATGGCTATTTGAGATCTGGACAACACTGTTTTCCACAATGCTCCTAAATCTTTTATCAGCCTGCAGCAAACATAAATTTCTGTTTGATTTTCTTGGACATTGATTTTTTGTTACAAACTGTAGCTAGAATTGCACTTACTTCTGTGTTCTTAGGGTATGTTTCCACCAATGTCATTTGGTTGTGCAGCTCCTTCCATGCTTATATACTTGCAGCTGCTAAATTCTACAGGACACATTTGTTCTGCTGCCCTTTCTTGGGTAGCTGCACATTCCATTCATACAGAGTTTATATTTTCACAATTTTGAAATAAATGACTGATAAAAATGCCTGTAACTAGAATCTGGGCTGCTGTCATATTTTGCTGCCAATGCTTAGGAACAGGGCTGCCATAACTCAAGTAAAGTGGACTGGTCTCATTCACTCACATGTTAGGTGAAACACCTGAGTTTCATTTGTTTAGCCACTATTTCAGCAGTGTCCTTTGAAACCTTTGCATCTTTAACAGTGCTGTATTCTGCTGGACTTTTTTAAAGTTAACAGTCTTAGACATAAGGGTTTGATGGCTTTGCAAGTCAAACTGCCAAGTCACTTTTCTCTTTTCTTCCTGCTTTACGTATTCATTGTTTGACTATTTAATTCTCACTTTGTGGTTAAAAAGTGGTGGTTAAAAGTCTCTCATAGTGAATTTTATTAAATGCACAATACAAAGTAGACTGAAATGGTGATTAACAAAAGAAGACTCTGTATAAGCCTACAACATTACTTCTATATTAGCTAACTTCATAGAGTTGTTTTCATTTTCACTATTGCATCATTTATTTCAGAAACCTTGTAAAAAGAATGATATGTTAATAGGCATATACATTATGTATATCTTGAGAAGCAGTGTCATTTAAAAACAGAAACCTCTTGGCTAACAAACCATTCAGAAAATTGGCAGACCTCAAAACCAACCTAAAAGTAATAAAAACGCCATGTAAAAAATATGGCAGAAATATTTACTCAATGAAGGATTGAGAAATCCACCATCGCTAGATACTACTCCAATATGGTCGAATTCACTACTCCCATACTTTAAAAATATCCACAACATAATATTTTGGACATCTAGGGGAATTAAAAAAACTATAAGACATAGTAGAAAATGACTCATTAATTCCTTTCACAAAACTGATAGAGGCACACAACTGCAGTACCAACCAATATACTCGTGTATAAGTCGAGGTCAGTTTTTGGACCAACAGATATGGAATTTGCTATGACCCATGGATAAGTCAAGGCAGCATATCTAGACAGTAAAGTGCTGTTAGTACCAGCACTTAGTTAGTCCAAATTAATTGCCAAAAACAATGAACTCCTATGATAACCGAAATGTTTTCCAATGCCCCATGAGAAAGTAACATCTACTCATTGCCAGCCATTATTCTTCCCCCTGTACCACACTGATTAGATCATTCAAAATGGGCAAAGTGAAAATACTTCAATAAATATATAAATTACAAACACACATATTAAAATAAGTGCATCCCCTATATTCTCAGTATGTTATATAACAATTTAATTAACTTTGAGGGGTTAAAATAATCTTACCATAATTAGACTGACATTGTTCCTTTATGAGAGACAGTCCGACTGTTCGTCGGTAAACAGGACTAGGTACACCTGAGCAAACTTCCCCCCCTAGCCTGGTAATGTTGGTACTGGACCAGGGAAAGAGCCGACAGTACTTTAATACTACCGTAAGCTGTAGTCAGCAGTAGTCAAAATCTCCCGCACCCACACTGGAGAAGGAGCAGTGCCAGCTGGGAGGTTTGTGGAGGTGTGGAGGGGGGGGGGGGGGGGGGGGGGGGGGGGGGGGGCGTCAATAGGGCCAGAGCCGGCTCTGAGAAGGAGACAGAAAAGGGGACCCATTAGGCACGGCCAATGAGGAAACACGAGCTGAGCCCACCGAAGTCTCCCGAACTCACATCAAGGCTGGCAGAGCCAGCAGAAGGAGATATTATGGTACGGACAAGCAGGACTCGAACACACACCGACCAAGGAGATTCAGCTACAGGAATCACGCTGGTGACTAGAGATCCCAGCCAGAGCAGCAGAAATACTGAATACAATTCATTGAGGAGCTGCACGTAGCTTTTTTTCTTCTTCTGAGTACAGTATTTACTCGTGTATAAGTCGAGTATACTATTTTACATGATTTTTTTACTTAAATTTTTCGACTTATACATGTATACATATATACGGTAAATTACATGCAGACTTTATACATCAATACAAAGGCCTTGCCCTAAAGTTGCAACAAGATACTATTGACCAATACTTTCGGACAACAGAGGTTTCCAAAATGCTATCTACAATTTACAACACAATAAAAGAAAAAAAAATCATCACCATTCGCAACGGCCTACAATAAATGCCAAATCCCTTATCCCAGACCTAAATCAAGAGGAATGGGAAGAAGCCAATAATAAAATGTACAACTTCTTAATCACCCAAAGAGACAGATTAATACAATATAAATTCATGCACTCTCTCTATGTGACCCCAAAAGTTTTATACAAAATGGGGAAAATCCAATTGATTTACTGCCCAAGATGCCAACTACCACAACGGACATTTATACATGTCACATGGGAATGCAATATAATCAAAAAATACTGAGAAAATATTCTACAGCACATTTCCCAAAAAATGAGCATTCCTTATACAATGTCCCCCAAATTTGTACTATTGGGCATGACTTGATACAAGGGAAATATACCAGGTTATTAATGAGATCACTAATCTATTATGCAAAAATAAACCTAATCATGCATTGGATGGGTCCTATCCCCCAACGAAGGAACAATGGATTGGATTAATCAACAAAAGTTTACCACTTATAAAAATGACACATGAAGCCAGGGGTACTGATAAGAAATCAATAAGGAAAGATGTGGGTCAAAAATTTTATTAGTAGATATGCAATGCACAAAGAAATGTGAAATGACAAGCAAACTTCCTTAAAACAAAAATGAGTTTAAAAACTGCAAACTGTAAATTACATCATCTGTTTTCTGTATTTCTCTTTATTTTTTCTGTAAAAAGTTGTTTTAATGTAAAAAACTAATAAAATACTTCTATTTAAAAAAAACAAAAACCAGTTCCAGAGCTACTGTCCTGTCACAGCCCCATTTCCACATGTGCGGAGTTAACCTGGGGGCTGCAACCTGGGAGTAGCCGCAAAGGCCATACCCCCATGCGGGGGTTAAGGGTGAAGACCAGGAGCTCCAGAGGATTAACCAGTGCTAATTCCACAAATAAACCTGTGTGACATAACACTGACAAGTGCACAAAAGAGGAAAATTTAGCTCAGACAAATAAAAATACTATGGTATTACAGATTACCTTTATTTGCCCTCTCATATTTAGAAGCTACAGTCTTTTTAATGAGTTTTTTTAAATGTAAAATGTTTTTTAATTAAAGAATTTTCATTGTTTAAAATAAATATAGATGATAAATATGAATTTCTCTTCTACTTTTACACAAGACGAATAATGCTGTTAGCTTCATTAGGAATCACACATTTTACCCTTTTTTTCCAAGTATAATAAGTAATTAAGGTTGACAAAACGAAAGCTTTCAAAATGTTCTTACACTTATTAAGAATAGGAATAATACAATTAATTATAACTATTACGTAAATAAAGTTAATAAATAACAGAGTAGAGAGAATGATTGTTCTGATTTTAGACACATAATAATGTCACCTCTGTGTCACAAGGCTTACTTATTTACTAATATGTGATGCTTTTAGACACTCTTTACATCCCCAAGGCCTTTCAGAACTGTCAGTGATACCGCGATCTCCTTTATATCCTTAATGCCTGAATATGTATCATGTGTGTTAATACATGACTAACAAGAGCAGTTGTTGCCTAACAGAAGAGTGTTTTTAAAACAAGTATAATGGTTTTCAAGAGAATATGGATACAAAATAAAATGAAGGCATCTAAGGAAATTAATAGGACAAATTGATAAAAAAAAGTTCACATTGTTGGTGAGACGATTTAAATTCATAGATCTCTGTCTACTAATCCAATGACAGAAAAACCTAAGATTTCTTTTGTTAAAATTACAATAAAAACCCATATTTTGCTCTTGCTAAAACTGCTCATTCCATTTTAGCAAGGTGCAAAAGTATGAATTTCAATTAATGGAATGCCAATTGCAGGATTGAGTGTTATTTATCAAAGTCGAGTAACAATTTGAGAGGTATATAAATATTGAATTTCTGGTAAATGTAGCAAAAATATCAATATTGCCAATATAGGCATTTAGCAAGTCCCTTCCAACAAATTTTGTTGCCAAAAATTATTCACCAGATTGAGGGTGGCAAAAACCATTATTCTCTATGGGAGATGGTTGTGAAAGTTTTTTTTTTTTTTAAGTCCCAATGAAAGCAATGTCAAATGTGGTGGATTTAACATGGCGATAACTTTTGATATCAAACTTAGTCATGAAAAATTTTGGTCGCAACTGAAAAACGTGGCAGAAAATGCCTCGAAAAGTGGCAATTAAAATTAAACAAGGTGAATAGGTTTAAAAGACCTTGATAACTTTCTCCCTAAGGGCGAAATGTATTAAATTCGGAAAAGCCATTTGCGTTTTTCCGAATTTAATAACTCGGGAGAACGCTTTGAAGTTTCTCCCGGTAAGTATCGGGAGATTTGAATCGTGCGATATTTGCTGTGAGAAACTTTTTTTATTGGATATATACAGTCATATGCAAAAGTTTGGGCACCCCTATTAATCTTAACCATTTTTAGTTCTAAATATTTGGGTGTTTGCAACAGCCATTTCAGTTTGATATATCTAATAACTGATGGACACAGTAATATTTCTTGATTGAAATAAGGTTTACTGTACTAACAGAAAATGTGCAATATGCATTAAACCAAAATTTGACTGGTGCAAAAGCATGGGCACCTCAACAGAAAAGTGACATTAATATTTAGTAGATCCTCCTTTTGCAAAAATAACAGCCTCTAGTCGCTTCCTGTAGCTTTTAATCAGTTCCTGGATCCTGGATGAAGGTATTTTTGACTATTCCTCTTTACAAAACAATTCCAGTTCAGTTAAGTTTGATGGTCGCCGAGCATGGAAAGCCCGCTTCAAATCATCCCACCGCTGTTCAATGATATTCAGGTCTGGGGACTGGGATGGCCATTCCAGAACATTGTAATTGTACTTCTGCATGAATGCCTAAGTAGATTTGGAGCGGTGTTTTGGATCACTGTCTTGCTGAAATATCCATCCCCAGCATAACTTCAACTCCGTCACTGATTGTTGAACATTGTTGTCAAGAATCTGCTGATACTGAGTTGAATGCATGCGACCCTCAACTTTAACAGGATTCCCGGTGCCGGCATTGGCCACACAGCCCCAAAGCATGATGGAATCTCCACCAAATTTTAAAGTGGGTAGCAAGTGTTTTTTTGATGCCATGCATAACGCCTTTTTGTATGACCAAAAACCTCAATCTTTGTTTCATCAGTCCACAGGACCTTCTTCCAAAATGAAGCTGGCTACCTTTCCATGGATATATTAAATTAAAAAAAGTTTCTCATGGTAAGTATCACATGATGCAAATCTCGCAATACTTACTGGGAGAAACTTCAAAGCGTTCTCCCGATAAAAAATGGAAAAGCCTAAAAGGCTTTTCCGACTTTAATAAATTTCGCCCAAAATTTAAATGTCCAGGGAGAGAATAGGGAACAAGGATTGTTTGCTGCTGTGGATAACTATATATGCCAAGCCTAGTGTAGCATTCTCTTAGTTAACAAACCCAAAAAAGACAAAGGAAAGCAATCACTGCATGAAAACTGGATGAGTTAGACTTCATTATTAAAAATAGATAAGAATGAAATAATTATAAGACAGGTGATGAAAATAGATGTTTAATGGACCAGTAAAATCCATTTGGTTAGACAGGGTAGTTCTGCATAGTACTAGTAAAATTGTTATCTTTGAAGTTGGATTTCTGATTTGTATTATTTTTTATCTCCTTGTTTGGTGTTGTAACTATTTTTATTTGTTAAGTAAATACATCCCCCCCATCAAGACATATTATGGGTGAAATTTATTAAAGGCGAAACGATCGCCTGAAGTTAAATTCCGATCGATCTATCGAATGCAAACTTTGATCGTACGAAATTCCAATCATTCGGTAAAAATTACGCTTTTGATAAATTTCGCCTTAGTTCTCAATTGAATATTTAGCAATTTGGATGCTACCAGCAGAGAGACAAAAAGACAGGAAAAAAATAAATAGATAAAATCCAGATTTCAACTTCAATTGGCATAAGAATGATGGTTGGCCAATCAAAATAGCATATTCTTTTACTGGCGTTACTGGTACTTTCAAAGCATCCAAAAATGCCATATGGACATACTATGGCATTTATACACATATAAGTGCAAACTATTTCACACAGAAATAAAACTCTTCTTCCTTTTGGATATACAAACTATATATCTTATTTATATTGGATTTATTTAATATAGTTTCCAAAATTCAAAGTAACAATACAGTAAAACAAAGACACAATATCTTGTGTTTCTGTAGGGCTTGCTTTGCATGTTCAAATGAACCTATCTTTGCACCCCTGTGAATTATGTTTTTCAGGTTGTGGACTGCAAAGTCTCTCACTTTCTTTATAGTATGAGCTGGTACTACTCTGGTTTATTGTCCTCCCACCTCTAGGAGAGGAGAATTACATATTACTTGATAACTTGATTCAGGCTTTGGCTCAGTGTCAAGAAAGCATAAACTCAAAACAAGCAGAGGTGCCAATTTATTTTGATTATGGCGATACGCATTTAACAGAAGAAAGAATATGGTTGTTTTCCAATATTTAGGCAATGAGAACACTGTAAACATCTACAGTAACTTAAACTGTAATACTATAAATGTGATCACATTACTTAAATAAAATAACATTTCTCTATGTTTTTTTTTTTTATTCCTAGACGAATCATTATTGTATTAATTTCCTATGTAATGATGAACCTACAGGTGCAAGGAATAATATTAATCCACTAAGGCAAAATGGGAGTATTCATTCACTACTTCTGACTGATGTTTGCATTTCCTCTGGAGGCATACTGTAAAGAAACATGGATGATATAAACAGCTGGTCATTTGAACTCAATTTTATGAGATTTTTGTATCCACTTTTGTTTATTCTTGCATTTTAAGCAACATCTTCCAAATAGGCTTTAGAATGAAACACTATATCAAACAGGTCTGGCACCTAGTTGATATTTCAATTATGTTTATCTAGCCAAGTTGCTATCAAATATATAGATCATCTAAAACATTCACTGATATTTGCAGCATACAAATTTAAACCTGGCACAATGTACAAAAGATTCCCAGCGTGAAGGGCAGCATGCATGATACTACAGATGGAAGGTTTGCTATTTTGTGTAGTATACACCACACAAACCATTAGACTATTAACATTTGTTTCAAGGCTTTGACAAAAGTCACATCAAATAACTTTTTAGTTATTTATTTTTGCTGGACATCTAGCTAAAATAAAGCATACTGCTATTTATTTTGAATGATATTTCCCTGAAAAGCTAATGTTCTTTTATTTTGTAGCGCATCAAATTTGTTGAGTGTTTTATGAATAGATATAAAGTTATATAAATGTGATAACTTTTAATTCATTTTGAAAAAATGTTGAGTCATACAGTACCTTACAAACCAGCTGGTACCGTGATCAATGGTTATTTACAGGTATAGCTCCAATCATACAAGTTATAAGGATATTATCAACCCCCTAAATCTTTCATTAATGAATAATCTTATTTTATTTATACCATGTCTATAAACATTATTGGATTTTTCTGTAGTCAAAGATCTGTAGTTTTCTTTAAATTTGAGGCTTGGGTCACAATAGCATTTTATAAGACTGTGCTGTGTCCAGAGTCAGACTGGGACAATAGTGAGCCTCGAGAGACCCCTCCCTGCACCACGTGATGTGACCAGCAACAGAGGAGGTCAAGCTGGCCTGTAGGGAGAATTTTCCTGTTGTCTTGGGTGGGCCAGTTCGATGCTGGCTGTGTCCAATATCAGGTTAATGTCACTTTTCATGGTACATAATGTGGCCACAAAACAGTGCATAATACTACACTTTTATTAGGGGGAATATTTCTAAAGGTTTGCTACTATACAGTACTCCTGACTGTAGTGGTCAAATGTCAGAAGATATTAGTGGTGTTGACTGACACAGCAGAAACAGAAAGTGATGTAGCATAGGTCGCTTTATCACTGTGGTTATTATGAGATGCCAAAGGGGCTAAAGGCAGTAGCACATGAAGCTCAGTGTAAAAATACCTTGAGAAAGTTCCCACTCCCTGACCTCACTAATGCCAGGTACTGCTCAAAATCTGAATTTTTATGTGGTACACTGGTCATTGTGCCCTTAGTAATGGTAGTGTGCTTTTACCATAGGTCCACCTTCTTTTTACCAAATGGAATTGCATTGGGTGGGAGTGCTGTAAATATATTCCTATAGAGCAATCACTATCAAGCACTTGCCAAGCTCGTCAGTGGGTGACCTGCTGGCTAGAGGATAAACACTTATCTCAGCAAGGTGGAAATCAGTTTAACATTTGAAAACTTTTAGTTGATTAAACTTGATTTCTATAATTTAAAGTTAAAGTCCATCCACACATTATAAATGTAAACAAAGTGTAAGGTGCACAAATTCAAATAGTCAGTTGCTGACTGATGAAAATGAGATAAACATACCTGGGGACCTCTAGGGGTCTCAAGCCCTGGTGTTCTCATCCTAACCAGGAGTGAGTGGACATGATTATACAAATCACATGGAGGTGATATGCTAGTTGACACCATTTGGGTGGGTTTAGGGCCTAAAATGTGCAGGATTTGGGCCAAGAGGGGCTGGGATACCCCATTTTGTTCCTTTGTTCCTGGGGTGGAGAACTTAAGGATTTCTCTGGAGACACACAGTGCTTGATTTGCATCTGGAGTCTCAAGATGAAACCCAACAAGTTCCCAAGTCTGGTTACAAAACATGAATAAAAATAAGCCCTACACAAAATTAACTATGGTGGGATTTTTAGTAACCATCTTCTATTGTGAATAAGTGTTATAACTATACATTATCAGATGTTCAAACACAAAAAGAAAAAAAATGAATGCAGCAATGTAGCATTTAGCCTTTAGCAGTATAAAGGGGATGCTCTATATGAATGAATAGCTCATTGAAAATCTTTTGCATTGTTACACAAAAAATAAAATTGCCACATAATAATACAATCGCTGTTCATGCTTTAACAGTTCAATGACTGATATACTGTATATAAGAACACCATTCACTTTTCTTTACACTTTCAATTAAATTAAAATTCCCTTTCTTGTTGCAGAACAATGTTTTGTTTGTAGTTTTAATGTACAGATCAATGACAATGCCAGCCTCTGCCACAAAACCAGCAGTAGCAAAACCCAGATGTGACCCAGCAACCCAGGTGTTCAGGAAAAGTGTTGTTAAAAGTGAGGATTGATGATCTAATCAATCTGTCACACTCAGATCCTCAACAGGGTGGTTGGTGGTGAACTAGATGTGAATAATATTCAGAAACCAAGCTCATGCTTAGTGTAACCTGAAATTGATGCTGACATTTTCAATTGTGAAAAGAAATTTTTTCCTAAGTAATATAGGAAATAACTCTTCTAACCTTCCGGAGGATGTCAGATAATCAGAGAGCTTATTTTCCAAAAGCAAACTTTTCAACCATGAATTATAAATAATCAGAAATTTCAGATGTATGTTGCATGTGTCTGACTCAGCACTTTGGCAGATTAATTTGCAATCTGAATAAAGACAATAATCATCATATGAAAGCATATTTTAAAATCTTCGTAAAGGGTTACAAAGATTATATTTAGATTTTAATGAACACCTATGGGCTTACAGTTATTAGTGATTTTCTCTCCTATATGGCTTCCTCTAGAACCAAGAATGTTACCATAAAACTTTTCAAAGCCCCTATGTTCAACCCAGCTCATTACTGATGAGATGCATGACAGTATTGTACTTAACATGCATTCCTTACTTAAATTCAGGAATGATTCGAAAGTTTCTATTTTCAAAATCCTACCGTAAAATCATTTGAAATCTAACAAAAATGAAACCAAAATAGCAAATATAAATGTAGGTACATGTTAGGACATATTCTTAATAATTGGAAAGTCCAATAAAATAATTTCCCAATATGCTAAACAGTGTTTGGATTAAATTAAAACAATGCTATATTGGGTATATTTAGCAAATGAAATTATACATACATATATACATATGTACTGTATGTATAATTTCATTTGCCAAATAAAGATCAAATTATAATATTGAATGTTATTTAGCTATATAGCTATAACTATGATTATTTAACTATGAAGAAAAAACTTAAAATATTTATTGTAACAGTCAAAATAATAAGTGATGTGTCTGTGAAAATGATCAAATTCTTAATCAATGAGGAATTTAAATCATGTTCACAATCACAAAATTATTCTAAGGTCCAGTACAAACAATGTTTATTTATTATCTGGGATTTCATTATGCAGAACTATGCTATTTTCTTATTTCATTTTGAATAAAATCAAAAGTCTTTTCAAGGCAAATCTGGTGGTTAATGGACAATATTGCTGCATTTCACAGCAACCTAGAAGACAGCAATTTTAATCCAAATTTGCATATTTGATTGCTGCATTTATTTAGCTCAATAACGACTGTTTAAACAGCAAAGTTGTAATTCATTTAAAATTTAGCACTGGGGTTTAATTGCCAAGTAATTTGTTTAAACAGTTTAAACAATTTACAATTTAGTCAACATAAAAATTTGCAAGCAATCATATGGGAAAACTCATAAAACTGCAGCTAAATAGTATGTAATCAAAGTTTTATAGACGCAAATAGCATTTAACTATCAAAAATTATCATTATGATTTGATGGTTACTGCTCTGTTACATTTCATTTCAAAGTTAGTGAATGTTAAAAGTAATTAATCGTTTCCAGCAATCTTTGTGTTTATACATGCACAAGTATACATCAGATTATAAATTCTTAGCTACAAGATTATTTACAGGTATCTTCAAAATGGTAATATGGTTATAGCCTGGGATGAAAAAGGAGCTTCATATAGAAAAGAATATAGAGAACATAACTGTATAGACCGCTATGAATAAATACTGACTCAAATTGGTTATAATGAACATCAACATGCTTATAGTGAACAACAACACATTTTATTGGCTATGCACCAGCAAATAACTGAACATTTTATTAAGGCACATGAATATACTGGTAAAGCATGGAAGGAATAAAATGAGATACCACCAATGGGGTGGGGCAAAGAGAACGTTTGTAGTCTGTGTATTTCAAAGAGCATATTTTTGGATACATTCTTGATAAAAATCAATAGGAATTGGCAGTTGTATAGCAAACAAACAAGATTATTAACTGAAAATGCTTCCATATTTGTTTTCAGGCTAGAATTGCACTTGTATGTCATGCAAATGGGTGACTCACAATGGATAGATCACATTAAGCAAATTGTAACAATTACTTTTTCAGTTTTTCTCTAGAACATTTTCCATGAAAAATCAGATTCAAAATATGGACATAATAACCTTGAGTGAAATTACACTAAAAGATAAGGCAACTCACTTCAAGTCTGTGAGCTGTATGTCTTAACTTTAAGGCTACACCATAATAGCACTTCTTAATAAGAACACTGATTTCTAATACTTATTATTTAATGTTCTCCAAAACTAGCAGCGAGATCATGCCACATTTCTCTGGTCTGGGACTCTTATCTCTATGACCCACAGATATAAAGTTCCCAAATTTGAATCCCAAATTAACCACAATTTAATAATCTTAGTCATTAGAGTGGTTAGAGTACAATTTACTATATATCCCCTTCTGCAGTAGTAAAAAGCAAGCAAATCTTACATCAGGTGCCCAAGTTGGTTCTTAGCCTGCTCTGCTTCTGAGGCCCTCATTCACCATAGTGCAAAGTGAACCGCGAAGCGTTTGGCTCAAGTCTCTTCACCGGGAGGGGAATCCCTTTAATGCGCATGTTGATGTCCGCTTGCAGGACATCACCATGCACATAACACCATATGCGAAGTGAGCTGAACGCTTTGCGGCTCACTTCGCACTATGGTGAATGAGGGCCTGAATCTTAAGTATGGAACCTTGCCTTACTTGGACCTTGTTCTTCATCTCCTCTTAATTGATTCCATCTGCATTCACAACATAAATGGCTGTTTATTTTTCCTGATTGGTTCTCTGTTTTCATTGATGTTTAGGGTGCGCCTCCACTTGAGACTTTCTGCTCTAATGGGTGTAAGAGATTCTACAGTGTTTGCCACTCTCTGGGTATTTAAAAAAAAAATATAAAAAAAAATTATCTAAAATAACAAAAAGAGTAAATATACTCTAAACTCTCAAAGACAAAGGTCCATTTTGCTTCAGCAATTACGACTACATACACATAAAAACCCATCTGCCCTTTAGTGTAAAGTTTCAGTAGTTAATGTATTTGAATAAATCTAAAATTCATTGATAATATAATCATATATCTCACTGCCTTGTACATCCTGATTGTAGCCATCCTAGTAGTCATCCACTAGTGGCATGTGTAGAATATCAACAAACCTCAGTTGTTGTGTGGCTCTCAGAAGCCCACAGGAAGGAAAGTATAACAAAATGGCACTGAGGAAGGATGAAGGCTTAGGTTAAGGCCCCGCTATGCCTTTCCACTGCATGATTACACAGTGGGAAATGTGTTTTAAGGTATAAATGTATTTCCAAATTTGCAACTTGCATTGGATAATACTGTATATAATTATATGTAGAAGGTGTTTAAATTACTGTAACCTTTTTCCATGCAATAAAATGCCTTGTGAAAATTTGGAAGCTTGGGGCAAGTTGTTTTTTTTTTTTTTTTCTGCAACCCACAAAAACATAAGGCATTGCTCTTTAATTGTTTAACAATTTAGTCACACAAGTAAGTGGGTTGACAGTACTATTATTATCATAACTCCCCAACTGCAAAAAAATGTTACAGTACTTTAAATGCTTCATATATGTCATTATATTCAGGTAATGTACCAGGTTTTATAATTCATAAGGATATTAAGTCACAAAGGCATTCCAGGAACATATAAAAGCATAAGGTTAAAGGCTGAGAAAACGGAGGTGATTTTTAACATTTGTTAGAAATTATAGTAGACCTACAATATCTTTTACTATATATATATATATATATATATATATATATATATATATATACACATACAAGCTGCAATTTTGGAAATCACACAAAAATACCTTTATACATAGTATCTCTCTACTGTTTAACCCTTTCCCTACGTACCCTGTACCTCTCATGGGGTAGCTTCGGGTGGCAAGAACTACCTACCCTGTGAGAGGTACGGGGTACATAGTGAAAGGGTTTCAGCGCTACACCAGGCGTCTTTTCGCCGGTGTAACGCTGGAATCC